>PVIJ01006228.1:81163-94626 GCA_004024925.1 Scalopus aquaticus | reverse complement strand
TGCTGCAGTGGCTGCGGACAGCTTCATAGTGCTGAGACTTAACCCCTGTGCCCGCAGGGAGGCCCCAGTATTAATTTATTTAAAATGGTATATTTGTGCTGCCTGTGGGTTTTACTTGTGCCCCTCAATGTGCACCCACACTTAGCACTCGGAACCCCTAAGTTATTCAGACCCCTAAGTTATACCTTCAATTAATCAGTATCCCTGGAGTGAGGTCCCCAAGGACGTCCAGCCTGTAACTGGTTGGAGGGGGGAGCTAGTCCTCCTTCCACAGTATTCCTCCTTCTTTCTTTGGGTTTACAAATTTGTTGCCAGTAGTTTCATTTTACAAATTTCTGCAGTTAAGTTTCAAACTGTCAGCATCAACCAGCTGATCACCCACAGAACCCCAGCGATGAGTGAAGGATACACCCATTCCAGCTTCAGTCTCCTGGTAGGAAGGTCCACTTTGGCTTCCAGGCTGTAGGAATCCACTTGCTCTTTGGGCATATACATGGTGACGGGGCGTCCGCGGAGAAACATTTTTACGTAACCTTCTTCTACAAAAAGAGCAGAGAAGCCAGTGAGAACCTCAGAGCCCCGTGTGTAAGAGCCGGCGCTACAGAGAAAACCAGAAGCAGCAGGAATGAAGCAGACTGGGGCTGTTATCTTCCATGAGGGACTGACATTTTCTGTATCCTCAGGAGGGGGTGAAATGCCGCCCTCCAACAACTACAGCTAATGCAAGAAAACTACTTAAATTTTTTATTGTGTTCAATGTATACACAATATAGATATCAAAATGTATAAAATGTCTTTCAATACTTAAATTGCCTCCTTCTACTGCAATGTAATAAAATGTGGCCTTGGGCATCTTTGACACTGGACAATGCTTTTAGGTGTGAAGGACACAAAATCCCACAAGCCCAAGCCAGGACCTGCGCAGAAAAGAAAATGCTCCAAGAGAAGCCGGAAATGGGAAACAAGAACAGAGGACCAATGAACGAGAGGAGCCAGCAAATAAAACTTTCTAGAACACAGTTCGTTCTATAACAAAGTCCCTTTAGGAGTTCCATCAGTGACGGGGACTAAGTAACGCCCACTAATGTGTAGACCCGGCAAGCCCTGGACTTGGAACAAGGAACAACTTGGGCTTTCGGGGCTTGAGTTTTCAGGCTCAAACAAGAACAGAGAAAAGAAAATGCCTTGTGAGCTCCTGCTGGATTCCGGGCACTTAAGCCAGGGGTATCTGTAGTTAGCTCAACAGGCAGATCACCCACAGAGAAGCAGGTGAGGAGAGCCACGATGAAATCACAGCTCTGTAGGCGCCGCATCACAAACCCCTCGGAAGCCTTGTTTGCTCCTAAGGCTTTGCAAACAATGCCGCATGCAACGCTGCCTAGGAATCCAGAGGCCACCCCAGCTGCCGTGGACATGCACTTGGGTCCCGGGGCATGCACGTGACACAAGCTTCACTCTGCATACGAGTTTGACTTCGCGGTAAGGACCAAGTGCGCTTGTTCATGCCTGCTACGCAGCACCAGCCTCCACGGGGCGGCCTCCTCCCGCGAGGATGTCCCCCAGCTCTGCCCCCCAGCACCGCAGCGACCAGCCCAGCTGAGGCCCCCATCACCGCACACTCCCTTGTGGTGCCCTAGGTCCCCTCTCTTGCTGCCAAGCCCATCAAGACCCAAACTGGGTTTCATGGAGTCCTCCCTGCACTCAAAACCCTTCCCTGGCTCTCTGACCCTCTGGGCCCACAGGCCCCGCTCACTGAACCCTCACCCCCCGCATGGACTCGCCTCCTGGTCAGATGTCTCCTCCGCCCCACACCCCCACCTGCTCCTCCTTTCTGGAATCCTCACCCCACTCTACACTCAGACTGTGGGGATGTCCCCCTGGTGGAGCGAGAGAAGCGAAAAGGGGGCAGGTGACTGTTTCAAGTGAAAAGTGATTCCATCAAACCGCATAAGAGGAACCACAGACTTGGCAATGAAGAGTGTGATGTCAACTCCACACCACAGACAAGCGCTGCCTGGCACGATCAGAACACGTGACGGTGCCCCTGGGGAGCTGCCACGGGGGCTGGCGGGCCCCCAGGAAGAGGCTTGCTGAGCGTGTGATTCTGAACTGCCAGATGCAGCTGGATTTAACCCGGGCCTGATTCCTGCTGGTGATCCCGACATTCTACATCCACAATCAAAATGCAGGGAGGGGAGTAGGTCTTTCCCAGGCACGTTAGGTTAACAGCATACACCCCCAAACCCTAGATGTTAGAGGGGAGAAGTCAGCAGCCGAGCAGGGACCATTTCAAACAGTGGGACCCCTGGGGTTGCCCTATAGCTCTCTTTAGGTTTATATAAATTAAACACGAAGTTCCTGTGACCAGCCAATAGTCAACTGAGATCCAAATCACGGTTACTTCTTTGAACCCATCCAAGCCAGCGCTCAGGAAGGCTTTTAACTTGGACAAATCGAGGTGGTTTGCATTATGTGAAAGCACTTCCACATCTGCCGCGATGAAGAAGTTTCTGTGGCCTGCGGAATGGGTGGCTCAGAGAGCTATGAGGTCTCAGAAGTGCCGCCTACCTTTGCAGTGGGTCACCCGGCGTTTCCCTTGGGATTTCGGAGACTGAAGGGCTAGATGGAGAGAGGCGGGCACTGCTAGACCAGGAGCATCCACTCGCTCTCGGCGTGGCCACCTGCCCTGGGGGAGCCCGGCCAGGCCCAGGCCTCCAACCAGCAGGCCCGAGACCTAGCTCTGCAAGCTTAAAGTGGTCACTTGCAGGGCGCAATGTCCCGCCTCCTGAAGATGAAACGGTACCAGGGCGCGAGCTGGCCGCTTCCGTGCCAGTTCTGGGCATAAGGGGAGAGCTGGCCTGTGAACGCGAGACGGCTGTGCGGAGCCCTATCCCTGCCATGACTCTACATTTTAAATGTGCTTTCGAATATAGTTACGATCCTAACTTTTCAGGGCAAAACATGGTGAGAAAAAGATTGGAAAGTTCTCGATGCACGATTAGTTTGCAGCTTAGGGAATCAAAGGCAGGAAAAGAAAAACGGCTACTTGTAGACAGAGTTATAACTCGGCGCCTCAGGAGCTCTCCCGCTCAGAGAAATGCAGGTGTGGCCCACAGAGCCCAGTTAGTCAGGAAGGACGCCCGAGGCCACGGGCACGATGCTGCCCCTCACGCATCCTGACTCAGCTGCCGAGGGCTCCGTCCAGGATCTGGACTCGGTGACCAGCGTACCAGGCGGCCTCTGACCTCAGCGGCTAGAGCCCAGGTGCAGGCCGACAGGTAATGTGCTGCGGGTCAAGAGCTGGCCCCTGCACGAGCTCCTTTTTATTGTCCCCAGGTTCTGGCCAGGTGAGTGAGGGGCGCCCGTGCAGAAATGAACTGGGACTTACCTGCGCTGAAGATGGGCTCCTTGGGTTTGCTGTGGAAATAAAGCAAAAGCAGTTTTTAGAGGGGGTCGGGGCTAGTCTCGCTCACCCCCCTGCAATCATCAGCTGCACTCGTCACCAGGTGATGGATGCCAGGCCTTGGTAGGGAGGACCACCAGGTGACCGAGGAGGAACTGATGTCCCAAACCAGGGGCAGGAGGCCGCGGGCCTGGCGTCATCAGCCAAGTTTGCTTTTTGCCAGAGCAAGTAACTATCAGGGGAAGGAAAACATCTGCTTGGTCAAGACGGGAACAGTCTTGTATCCAGAGGTAAAAAGAATTTTTTCCCTTCCCCATGCTCTTCTGGCAGATTAAAGAACTTATTTAAAAATAACAAATTCCTGGCAAAGGGTCTTTTGGCAGCGGGCGTTCAGGGTGTCACCTGAAGGCCGACGTGAGAGGACAGAGGGCCAGGGCCGTACTAGATGGAAAAACCCCGTAGGGGACAGGCCTGATGGGGCTCACAGGCGCTTGGCGTGTGCATATCTGAGAAAACACACCTGAGCAGTGACAGTCCTGCTCTCACCTTCCTCTACGTGAACGTGACATACACCGAGAAACACCACGGGTAAAGCAAGCAACTCCAGGATGGAATGGGGGATATTACGCACTAACATCTTGACTTCCAGAATATTTGAGGCAGCCTGGGGAGATGCTCCGCAGATGCTCCAGCAGGGTGTGAGCTCGGCCGGACGTCTCAGCGGAGAGCGCGGGCTGTGCAGGCTTGGGCTCTGACTCAGCCTCTGGCCTTGGCAACGGCTCGACAGAAGAGCAGCCAGCCCGCAGCTCCCCTGGGTCTGGGGGGCCCTTTGTTTTCCTGACTCGCCTCCCTTTTCTCTCCCTCTGACGTGGTCCAGCTACTCTGTCCTGCCGCCTCTCACGGGCCATGTGAGGCCTCTGCCCCAGTTTTCCCGCCTCTGGGAGTCAGCCCCAGGGCCCCGAACCTTTGGCCCGAAGCCCCTCCAGCGAGGCCTCGATGCTGCATCCTCTGCCACCTCCTCGGGCCCCACCGAGTTTCTCTGCAGCGTTAGCGCCATCACTTCACTTTGTTTTTGCCATGAGAATGTGAGCGCCACCGGGGCAGCAGGGGATGTCGGCCTGTTTGTTCTCCGTCATGTCTGTGCGGGAGAAAGAGACGGCAGGCCTGGGAAGGCCTGCTCTCCTGCCTCCGGCTCAGAGGGCCCCACGTTCTGTGTCTGGGCGGTAGGGGGGAGGCTCGGCCTGGGCCTGGCAGTGGTTGTTTCGCTTCCATCGGATCAAACTCGCACTCGCCACGCCGCAGACTGGGCGTTGATGGGACAGTCTGTGAGAGGCTCTGGGGCCTCCTGGGGCCGGGAGCCTCGCCAGGCCAGCACTTCCGGGAAGACTGAGCCCCTGAAAGGCGACCCCGGGTCTGGCTGTATAACAGGCAGAGCAGGCCAGGTGGCCTCTGGGCAGCCAGGTAGGGCAGGACTGACAGGGTCTGCTGTGTGGCCGCTGGGCAGGCCTGAATAGGACAAGGTCAAAGGTTGCCTCCGCCGCTTGGTCTTGGTCGTGGATAAAGACTTGAACTCTTGGGTGTACACATATCCACGGCTGCTTTTGAAAATGGTTTCACATGATGACATAAAATTCCTGCTGCAACTGAAATGCTCCACTACATAAATAATGATTCTTGTTAAAAATTGCCCTTCAACAGCAACTTTGCACTAGAAATCGGGTTGTTTAGCAGCCGTTTATTTACATGTGTAGGAGTCCCTGGAGACTTCACTGGGGACATAAACCAGCACTTCACAGACATTTCTCACCCAAACGCCTACTTTAGACAGCCTCTTCGATTTCACTGACAACACCAAGTTTTAGGCTCTTCACCCAACAGCCTCAAAACTAAAACATCATTCATGATTTAAACATTCATGAAAAGATAAATGATCCAGACGTTTGAAGAATGAAACAATCACTTCAGTGTTAAAAAAAAAAAGCTTAATTTAAATCAACTCATTTCCAGAGTAAAAAGTTTCAGAATCTAAAATGTAGTATTAAAACCATCTGCCAATAGGTGGCGCTGTTGACACAGCTCTCCCACAGCAGCAGCTTTCAATGGAACATACAATGTCCTTTCATTCATTCATTCATTCATTCATTCATTCATTCATTCATTCAACAAATATTTTGTGTGCGAGAGACACAAAGAATCATCAGGGCACAGCTTCTGCTTCCAAGGCTTAAAGGGAGGACGCGCGTATGTGGGAGGGCACTGACCGATGCAGCCAGAGGCAGGCAGGGAAGGCGCCGACTGGAGCTAAGTGGTCTGCAGCACCGTCCCCCAGGGAAAGGGCACCGGAGCTGGGTCTTGAAGGATCAGCGGGAGCTCATCCCAGAGTAGCCAACCATCTTCTCCCCAATTTCCTGGCACACAGATGTCACTCCGGAGGAGGGAGCCTCCGCTCCAGTGCCAGCATCAAGTCCTTTAGCTACACGTCTGTCTATGGATTTTCAACATCTGTGTTGGGATTTGTCAGACAATTAGCGGCAATTTCTTGAACACGCTCTCTTCTGCCCTAGATGTGCATTTCTTTATCTGGGTTGGGTCATCCTTGCCTTTGTGAGTTGGCTATTTGTGTCTTTCGCAGTGAACGCTTTTCTCAGGCCAAATGCTTTTCCGTGGAGTCGGGCGTCTGGCGTCTCAGTTTGTGTTGAGTGAGTTGACCGGAAACGGAAGTGAGGGCGACTGGTCCGTTAGTGACCTGTGACATCATGTCTGTCGAGGGCGCTGGTCTGTGGCGACTCCCACCCCTGCCAGCTCAGCAGCCACTGCTGTGTCCAGAGTGGGGGCTCAGCCATCAGGCCGCGCCATGGAGCTGAGTGGGCAAGGTGAAGGCGCGTTCAGAATTTATTCCTCCCTTTTCAGGCTGGGGTGAGGGCACACATGGGATTTAGGGATTCCAAAATGTCCCGCAGAGAAGCACTTCAAGGTCGGGGGCTGGCGAGCAAAGGCCCTTAGACGTTGGAAGAGAAGGGGAGGCCGGGAAAGGTCATCTCAGGCAAGCTCTGGGCTAAGGCTCTGGTCCAGGCCCGCCTCACCCCGCCGGGGCCTTGGGGGCCTTCTGCTTTCACTGGCACAGAGGGAAACCCCAAAGCGATGAAGTAAGTTGATGACAGTCACATGACGGAAAGTGACCGAGTTTAGGATGAGCCCCTGGGTGTGACTATCACACCTCATACGTTTCACTTTTTTTCTTATTCGGAGAAAAAGATTCATTCAACAGATGTTTATTGAGCACCTGCTATGGGCCTGGCGCCATTCTGGACGATGGACTGATCTGACTGGGCAGAAAATCCTCTTTGGCACCCGCGGGTGCCCGACCCGCGAGTAGCCGCATCTGTGGGGAACGCGGGGGCGGAATAATCACACACACGGATGCGCTCTGCAGCGCAGAGGGCCCCAGGTGCCCTCGGAGAACCTGCTTCATGTCACGCCCACACACCAAGCCCAACACAGCCCGGAAATCAAGTCGGGATGGAAATGGAGTGACACCTGCTGTGGCTCCAAGGGGCGGGACGATAGCCGATTTCCTTTTCTACACCTGTTTCCTAAAACACATGTGACTTGCACAGTAAATAAATTGACAACAACAAAATCTTGCTGAGGGAAAGTGAGGGACGGTGCGGGCGAGGCCAGGACATGAGGGCACAAGAAAGGGCAGGAGCCAGGCTGGGGTGAGCTGGGCCTGAGCTGGAGCACTCCAGGCGCCAGTCACAGGCCGAGGGCACGGGCCGCAGGGCCTGGGCGGGGGGTTCTGTGCCCAGTCTGGGCCTGGACCTTTCTGGCCGGGTGAAGAGCTGTGCACAGGCTCCGGCGGCAGACAGCACGGAGAGGCAAGGGGGGACACTTTCACAGGGCTAACGGCTTTATTATTTTGAAGTTGCTTAAGTTTGTTGCTCCAAAAAGGGAGTCAAATACATATTACAACAAGGTCTTCAGTCATGGCTGTGACATTTCTTGTCACAAGATCAGCCCTTTTGCGCCTCCCTGGCGGTGCAGCGGTTAAGCACTGCGCTGTGGCGCTGTCGCCAGCAGCGACGCGAGTTCGATACCAGGCTGGGGAGAATCCCACATGGCGCGGCAGACCTCTCCTGCCTCGCCTGCTGCTCCCCTCAGCAGTGTATTTCCATTCATCTGCCTGTTCTGCTCCCCGCTCTGTCTCTGGTGAACCCTCTCACCACTCCATGCCTCTGGCCTGTACCCCAGCTTGTATGCATAAATAAATCTTTAAAAAACAAACAAACAAATAAATAAATAAATAAAAGATCAGCCCTTTACCACGACTTTCTGATGGAAACAGTGTGTCCCTTAGGCTGTCTCTTACTCTGGACCGAATGACAAAGGAGGACCTAGTGTGGTTACCAAGACTATGAATCCAGCAACATCGACACAAACTGCATCCTAAACAAAAGCTGCTTTTCTGATGTAAAAAAATTTTAAGTTCCTGCTGGAATACTTTTCTGGTTACATTACATAGCATAGGTCGTTAATCAGAACGTTGTTGCCTATTCCCTATTTAAATTTACTAAGTACTTCACAGTGACAAGAAGCACTGTAAAATCGTTAATATTCAAGTGCCATCAATAATACATCAAGTAAATATTACTCTGCCCTCTATTGCTTTTGTTCCTGGGGAAATTTTGCCAGTGCAAAGATGAACTGCTGTTAAAATGTGACTTGTTACAAGCAAAGTATTTTAAAATGTTCAGCATTCTAAGACAAAAGTTTACAGTGTCACAAGAAAGCTAGTGACCATTTCTAGAAAAAATGAGTTGCAGGAGCAAAATTAAAACTGTACTAGAAAATATAGTTTCTAGAATTAAAAATGCAATTCATTTCATTGTATTACTTTATTATTACTTTTTTGATTTTGTTACTTTTTTTTAAATTCCTTTTTTTGGTACTCAAGTACTTTACACCCTTGTCAGAGTTTGGGAAGTGTAGGCTTTCCCCCTCAGGTGCAGTCACTGTAGCTCACCAGCCAATGAACCACCCTCATTCTCCACCATACTCCCTGTGCTCTCTTTCCACCCTGTTCATGCCTGTCACCCTCCTCCTCTGGAAGCCTCAGTCAGCTTTCAAGGGTTGATTTTAAAATCTGTCTGACCCTTAGTCTGGTTTCTCTATATCCCACATGTAAGTGACATCATCTGGTATTTATCTTTCTCCTTCTGGCTTATTTTGTTTAGCATCATTCCCTCCAGCTCCATCCTTGCTGCTGCAGATAGCATGACGAGGTTGCCATTTTTAAGCACTGAGTTATATTCCGTTGTATGTGCCACATCTTCTTGATCCACTCATCTGTTTGGGGCCACTTAGGTTGTTCCCAAACGTGGCTACTGTAACTAGTGCTGCCACAGTCGTGAGAGTGCACGTATGTTTTTGCATTCTTTGGAGCGATGCCTAGAAGTGGAATTACTGGGTCCTATGGTAGGTCCATTTTTAACCTTTTGAGAAACCTCCATAGTGTTTTGTACAGAGGCTGGATCAGTCTATATCCCAGCCCCCCCCCCCATGCAATTATTTTAAAGTAATTATATCTTTGAAAATGCAAATGCTTAGGACCTCAAAACATGATTATTTTGTGTTCAACAGGAAGATTTATACAATTTAAGTGGAGGGGCTTAATATTTCCTTATTATTCCTTATTTCCTTATTAACATATTCCTTAATATGTTCCTTATTATTAAGGAACATACGTGCTGTAGTAGGATTGCAAGAGGAACCTTTTCCTAATTTTCATTGTTAGCCAATTGTGCAGAGGTGTGTGGTGGCTGAGCTTTACCCCAAATAACCTGTGACCAACATGAGTCCCGGTGCTGCCTTGCGAGATGGACTCTTCTCGGGCCCAGGCGGGCGGGTCACCCTCCAGCCCCGTCACTCAACACCCGCATCCGCGGCTTTGCAGCGGCGAGGCCAGCTGTAGACCCGCCCGGCCTGCTGTGATGTTCACAACCACTGCACGATGAGGATTTCTGTTTCTTCCCTTTTCCCAATCACTTGCAGATTCGGCCCAAATCTGGCTGCACTCAGGACGGGGTCACTTCATGGGGACGTCATTAACGTGGGTCAGAACAGAAAAGAGAAACAATATTCTCTGCTCCGCAGGTCCCATCTTCCAACAACTGCAGCCACGACACCCACTTCCCCAGGGCCAAACTGTGCTGGGTGTTCCCATGTAAGGTTCAGGAAGATTTGGTCTAAAGTCCTTAAGTCACAGAGGAAAAGGCTGAGGCTCAGAGCACTGGCTGGCTAACCCACAGCGCTCCTGTACCCCACGTCGGTGCCCTCTCTACTGGGTCTTGCTGCCCACAGCAATCGGACAAGTGGCTACTGTTATGGTCTTTTAAAGTGTAAGACAGCAGCTTGAAACCACAGACAGCTGTTAGAGCATCTGGGACCACGGACATGTTAGAGCAGCTGGGACCACAGACAGATGTTAGAGCATCTGGGACCACAGACAAATGTAGAGTGTCCAGGAGCACAGCCAGATGTTACAGAGCGTCTGGGGCCACAGACAAACGTTACAGAGCATCCGGGGCCACAGACAGATGTTAGAGCATCCGGGCCATGGACAGATGTTACAGAGCGTCCAGGACCAGGGACAGATGTTAGAGCGTCCACGGCCATGGACAGAGGTAACACATGACGGAGATGAGACCACACTCTCATGCAGCCGCCAAACTCCACGCTGTTTGAAAAGGAACACCATCGAGCCCCTCCCTAGAGCTTTCTAGCTGGTTTTAAGTCCCGAGACCAGCTCTGGCCAATGAAAGCCTCCAGCCCTGCGTGCTGGGGCAGGGAGGTAGCTTCAGCGGGGCTTCTCAAGGGACAGAGAGGAAGAATGAAGCGGCCAGGCAGTCGCGGAATCACCAGTTTGACCTTCACTTCTGCTGCTTCTCGGCTGCTGCCTCTTCCTGCGTGAGCCACAGCAGCTTTATGCCTGTGGCCCTGGAGCTGCAGCCAGCACCGCAGTGCCCCCAGAAAGGCAGAAGCCTGCCCTCTGGGCCTTCGCTGCCGCCAGCCTGCTCAGCGCTCAGCTACTCCCGGCTTCTAATGAGACAAAGGACTTACTTCACAGTGGACGTGTTTGATTGTCAGGATTGTTTTAGAAAATGATTAGTGAATTTTCCCAGCCCCTCATTTCCAAATCAAAGTCTCCTACTGTGGCATTTAAAGAAAATCCCCTTTGTAAGTGCCTCAGTTGGAAATATTTACTCAGCACAATCACCAAAGCCATCGGACTTAGAAGATCAAACAGTCCTGGGGTTTAACAATACAGATTGCTTTGGGAAATTCTTGATAGAAATCAGATGTGCAGAAAGGGAGCCAGTTTTGTAAGGACGGCCAAGGGCTAGCCGTTTCAGGCCAGCAGCCCAAAGGCCAGCAGTGGCTGCTTCTTCCTCGGCCCTGGTTGTCACTGCAGCCGCTGGGCCTTATTTCCAAGGCGTTATCCCCATTAGCATAATCTTCTGATAAGAAGCGCTCACAGTCTAAATAGGAGACTGAACCCACCTTGGTGCTGGGATTGTCCATCCACCTGCCGTGACCCGCAGTAGGTGTGAGAAGAACCAGCCTCCTACAAAAGCTCTCCCCTGGGAATGAAACTAAAAGCTTCCGCTTCCTTCCCAGGACGGAAACAGAAGGGATCTACAGACGTGGAATTTTACAGTCTGTGGCTTGGAGTTGGTTGCCTTATGACTAAGGCTTCTTCTTTGATGAATGTTTGGGCAAAAAAAAAACATGTGATGAGCCTGTCCAGGTCCTTCCCAAGCCTTAAGCAGTAGAGAGGACAGAAGGCAGCACAGCGCTCGCAAAGGGAGACTGAAGGCCTCGAGGTGGGTACCCACAGAGAGCGGATCTCACATAGCGACACATTCATGTGGGTGTACCAGCTTACAAGCTGGTCACGAGCCAAGAAACTACGTCACTAATAAAACGTCACTACGGGTTTCAGAGCTACCCGTCACGTTCCATGGCAAACCAACCTCCAAGAAAAACACAAACTCAGAAATGGACTTGATGAAACCAAAATGTAAAGGTTCCTATTTCTGGTGTCAGCTCAGTATTAAAAAACTTTCTGATCAACATAAAGTTCCAGCTTTCCACCCAGCCCATCTTAGAAACCGTGGCCGGCCAACTTGAACAGGCCACCAAGTAAACATTCAAAGGGCAGCTGGGAAGATAAAGCGCCCTCTTGGGGTGGGGACTGCCCACACTCCAGGCCCTGGGCACCAAGCAGACCCCACCCCGACCCGCGCTCCAGGCTGCTTCTGCCTGGGCTGAGGGGAGAGGGGACCAGCCGCCCCTGGATTGGATCAGTGGTCTGGGGAGACGCCAGCCCCCAAGAGAGCTCCCGGAGGGTGAGCCGTTGTGTTCTGGCATCTGAGCCCCATCTGGGGAGAAGGGGCGGTGCCTCGGGCAAGCGAGCCGAGAGGGCGCCCTTACCTTTCGCTGTTCTTCTTGCCGCTGGAGCTGCTGCTGGTGGAGCCCGTGCGGTTCCGGTTCCCTTTGGCATCCCCGTAGCTTTCCCTGCGGGTACCCGGGGAGACGCGTTCTGAAGAGCTGGTCCTCTTGATGGTGCTAAAAGCAAGATGGAAATGGCAATGAGATCCCCAACGCAGTGGGGGTGAGCATTACAGGACGTCATCCTTCTGCGTGGCTGTTTAAACGGCGGGGCGGCTCTATAACATTTTTTTTTAAGATTTATTTATTTATACATACAAGCTGGGGTACAGGCCAGAGGCGTGGGGCGGCGAGAGGGTTCACCAGAGACAGAGTGGGGAGCAGAACAGGCAGATCAGAAACACACTGCTGAGGGGAGCAGCGGGCGAGGCAGGAGAGGTCTGCCGCACCATGTGGGATTCTCCCCGGCCGGCCGGGCGTCGAACTCGCGTCGCGCGCTGACAGCTCCACAGCGCAGCGCTCAACCACTGCGCCACCAGGGAGGCCCGGAGCTCAGCGCTTTCCAGCACTGCACCTGGGGTCTGTCCTCACCTGTGTGATCGAGGCGGTGAGTGCAGCTCAGAGGTCAGCTCCCCAGCTCTGTGTGAGAGCTCCAGGGGTTGTGTGGCTGGAAGTGTCCCTGCCCTGGACCGGCTTCGGGCAGACAGGCGGTGCCCACCAGCAGGGACTGCCCTCAGGGGACATTTGGCAGTGTTTGGAGACAGCTTTTGGTGGTCCCCATGGGGTGGGGGCTGCCACTGGCCAGGGAGGCTGCTAAGGGCCCAGGACAGCCACCCAACTAAGAACTCTCCAGCCCCAATGTTAAGGTGGGCTGGTGACAGGACATGACCTTGATTGACCTTGATAAGATTTGGTTAGCAATTTGAGGAACTGCCATTGAATGGTTTCACGTATAACACTGGCCGACAGCGGGATCATTACTGACTTAAAAAGGCCCTAATCTGTAGCATCTTGGTGTGCTGACCATGAATATAACCCTGAAAATTTTTTATGAGCTCTCGTCTTGAAGATATTTCATATAATTCATTTTATACATTTCACCATGTAAATTTATCCTGTAGGACTGCAACAACATCCTAAATCAGCCTAGAATGATGTCATATTGCATCGCATTGCATAACACCATCATATATACATCATCCAGAGTGGATTGCATCATTTTTTGATGCAATGCAATACTACTGCCAGGCGGCTGCTGAAGTAAGCTGACGTCAGCAGTGCACTCTAGAAAGCCCTGTCGGAAAGGTGGAGCACTGAAAGTATTTCAGACTTTGTGCAAGACAGTTTAAGCTAGGGCCTCCCCGGTGGCGCAGCGGTTAAGCGCTGCGCTATGGAGCTGTCGGCAGCGGCGACGCGAGTTCGACGCCCGGCCGGGGAGAATCCCACATGGCGCGGCAGACCTCTCCTGCCTTGCCCGCTGCTCCCCTCAGCAGTGTATTTCTGATCTGCCTGTTCTGCTACCCTCTCCGTCTCTGGTGAACCCTCTCGCCGCCCCACGCCTCTGGCCTGTACCCCAGCTTGCATGTATAAATAAAAAAAAAAAAAAAAA
>PVIJ01006228.1:0-81063 GCA_004024925.1 Scalopus aquaticus | reverse complement strand
GTGGGCAATTTCTGCTCTATTTGTGGGGAGGTGACATTTGCCAACTAGAAGAAAAGTATCACTTCTCAAGTGAAGAAGGCTTATTATCTTTACTTCGGATGCAAGGTTGGTGACCAAGACAAGCCTTGGGCCCCACATATATGCTGTGCTACATGTACAACACAGCTTTCACAGTGGTTAAATGGTAAAAGACCATCCATGCCATTTGCAGTGCCCATGGTGTGGAGAGAGCCAAGTAACCACATAAAAGACTGTTACTTCTGCTTGGTTCCTCCTCTTTCTGGTGGAATAACAAAGTGAAAAAAGTTGAGAATAGTCTACCCAAACATTCTGTCTGCATTGAGACCAGTTCCACATGGTGAGGGGCTTCCTATTCCAGAACCTCCAGCAGAATATTCTCTTGATTCATCTGAGGAGGACAAGGGTGAGCCGACCTGTTCTTCTCCTGCTCCATCAGCATGCAGGGATCCAGATTTACCCTGTGGTGCATCATCAACCCCACACAGACTAACACAGGAAGAACTAAATGACCTGGTTCATGATTTGGACTTATCCAAGAACAAGGCAGAATTGTTAGGACCAAGACTCCAACAATGGAAACTTCTAGAAGAAGATGTCACAAATACTTTCTATCGAAAGCACCACCAGCACTTGGAGCCTTTCTTCAGAAAGGAAAGTACTCTGGCATTCTGTTCCGATATTGAGGGCCTTATGAATGCCTTAGAAATCACTCATGACCCACAAGAATGGAGACTATTTTTGGCCTCTTCAAAACTGAGTCTTAAGGCTGTGCTTTTGCACAATGGAAACCGTCTTCCATCTATTCTATTCCTGAACAGCTGTACAGGAGACAAGCGAAGAAATCTAAGAAGCAGTCTATGACTTGATTTTTTACAGGTATTAACCGTAGGCCTATGACTACTGGCATGCATTTCGTGATGTAAACATCCATTTATTGAAGATTACAAAAAAAAACTAGAGCCAAAATTAGAATTTGACTGTCATATTTGTGTCGAGCGCATACAAATTGATCGGAAATGATTGATTTTATTTCAGTAACATAACTTGTAAAAATTTGTTGACCAGTGTAACAGGAGTATAGGGGGAACCAAATAAGAAAGTGACATTCAGCAAGGGAGGGGGAGGACAAAGGCTCAAAAAGGGGGAGAAAAGAACACAAGGGACTATGGTGACGGTTCACGGGTGAATAGGTGGTGGGTAACCTACAGGGAATACACAATAATGTAAAAGATATGAATAATAAAAAAATAAAATTAAAAAAAAAAGATTTGGTTAGTGGCCCGTCCACACCAGCGCTAAACCTCATCCATTTAGCCAGACGGACACTGAATCCTGGGACTTCTGCAGGAGACAAAATAAACGCTGGGCTGTGGGGTCAAGTGCAGCAAGAGCGGCCTCCAGCAAGGGACCTTTCTCCAAGGGGGGCAAGTCCAAGGCGGGTCGGTGGTCCACTGCTGGCTGCCTCTAGAGTGTTCGAGCTGCTTCTTTAGACCACAGGTCTCCTGAGACCTTATCTCCTTTGTCATTCTTGCAGACTCTATGGAGCCCAGTGTTACAAGAAAGACGGCCCAGGAGGACACTGCCGTTTAGGAGCGCTCTGCAGGACGGAAGGGAGAAGAGGGGGGCAGCGAGCTGTGGGGCCGGCCGGGACTTGGGGCAGCTGGTCTGGACGCACGGTCGTGGTGGGTGATTGCGAGGGTCAGTAACTGGGGGTGGCTGCTGAGCCTCAGCGGAGGAAACCCCCCACCCCGCCCCCGTGAGGAAGGAGAGAGGATGACTTCTTCAAGGGGGGCTGACGGGAAGAGTCATGTTTTAAGCCATGGGTTGAGAAACTGGGGGGGACCAAGGTAGCAGAGCAGCCCAAAGTGAGTGAGCACAGAGGCAGGGAATGTAGGGGTGGAGGGAGAGGAGGAGATGAGGGCCAACTGATGAGGGCCTCGGGAAGCCCTGTGGACACATGTAGGGGAGCAGGGCGGACAGAGCGAACTGCCTTCGGGGCACAAGGGCACCCAGGAGCAAGACAGCAGACGGCCTTTCTGGCAGAATGTTAGCGCCCCCATTTCTCCCCATTAAACACGTGAAGGTCACACATGGAATGTGGGTGGCTGTGTCCGGCCACCAGCTTCCCAGGGGTGCCCATTATCTGTTTCCTTCTTCTTCCTCCTCAGTCTCTCCACCTTCAGTCCTTGCACCCTGTCACTTGGAATCACCCGAGTCTCGCTCACGGCTTGAAAAGCCACACGGGCGCGGGCTGACTTTGGCGAATCCAAACACCCACGAAACGACCGCGATGGTGCTGAAGTGGGTGCGGCGTCGGCCTGGGCTTTCTGGCAGCTGAGGAGGCTCTGCACACGCAGGCCTGGTCTCCACAGCCGGGGTCTGAGTGGGTGCGCCTCAAGGTTAGATGGGAATTTTTAGAACAGTCAATTTGGGGACAGGGAAATTACAGATGTCAGACAGCACTGCGTTTCTGAAACTTGGGATTGAAGTCTTGAAATGATAGAGACCTTTGTGCTTATAGTGCAAGACATTCCAGTGACAGAAAACGCCAGGATCATTACCCTCACGGGCCCTTCCCGGCCGAGCATCTGGCACGGGCTGGCGGGCGCGCTGCCTCACAGCAACCAGCCCGCGTCACCTCGACGCTCTTGTGGGAGTTCAGGGCAAGTTCACGGCAATTTAGAGACTTGTACAAAACACCCTGAAAGAGCTGAGAAATCATGACTATTATGAATCAATTACAGCCACCGTCAGTCAATTTCTTACCCCAGAGCGCTCAGCCAGCGGCTGGGAGGCCTGACAGGGTCCTCGAGGAAGCGAACAGCGGTGCAGCCACAGCTCACAGAGTCGCGCTGCGCTTTGTATAAATGATCTAACAGGAACCTCACCAGCTCCCTGCGGTGGATTCTTCCCCCCACCTTGCAGGTTGCGGAACAAATGCCAGGCTGACTATGAAGGGAACTCGCTGAGGTTACTTCACACCTGGCTTTCTCGACGGATGCCCTAACAGGCCAGCTGCGATTTATGTAGCTGGAATATACTTGCTTTGAGGACTTGTTGAACATCTAAAAAACCCCGAAATGTCCAAAATTAATAGGGTTACATGGCTTAGGACTTGGTCAACGGTGGCCAGGAGGCGCCTCTAAGCTACTGTGTTAAAAGGGAACAGCTAGGGTTACGGAAGCTACGCGCCCTCACCTTGCCGTGGGTCTGTGCAGTCTGCACGCGCCAAGAAGGCTCACAGACCTGCTCCATGTACGTGTGGGAGGCACAGAGACAAAGCGGAGTCAACACGAGCGCAGCAACAAAAGCGTGGGAAAATATCCTGGTAAGCTGCAGTCAATTACCGAACACCCACCACTGCACAGCAGAGGCAGAAACATTTTGGATTTCGCATCTAGGTCTGGGTACCATTCATCACTGGTCTTTCAAGATATTTTTCATTCACACATTTGCATTAAAATGTTAAGCTTTTTTTAAAAAAATCTAGTATTGTTGTATACATCGGGAAAAACCAAGATGCTTCTTTTGAGGACCAAGAGCTCTTATGAATTAAGGAGGATTTACTAGGACTCCATGTGCGAGAGAGAAAATGAAGCTTGAAGACAAGACATTCGCACTCACAGGGCAGCCCGAGGGAGTGTACAGGCTCGGCCAGCGCCTCCTTCCAGCACCAGCAGGGAACAACAAAGAAGTTAGGCTCCATCTGGACAGCAAGTGAGAAAACGCCTTTGATGACGGCAGGGGTGGGGGTGCTGGCTCGTGAGGGGCTGTACAATAATGCAGCACATCTCTCAGTTCTCAGGGCAAGTAAAGTATTTTTTTGGTGTAGAAATGCATATTTACCACCAGTTCTTTTCCCTTCTGCCTTCCACACCCGCCCCCAAACCAAAAACCTCTGAGCTCTGCAAGTGCTCTGGCTCCTCCTCTTCACGCCCACAGGCACATTCAATGATTTTTGCCAAATTCTTTTTTTTTTTAAAGATGTATTTGTTTATGCATATAAGCTGGGGTGCAGGCCAGAGGTGTGGGGCAGTGAGAGGACTCCCCAGAGACAGAGTGGGGAGCAGAACAGGCAGATTGACCGAAATCCACTGCTGAGGGGAGCAGCGGGGAGACAGGAGAGGTCTGCTGCGCCCTGTGGGAAGCTCCCTGGCCAGGGACTGAAACCACGTCGCAGTGGCTCTGAATAGCTCTACAGTGCTGTGCCTAACCCGCTGCGCCACCAGAGAGGCCCTGATTTTTGCCAATTTCAATTTTAGAATCATAAGCTTCCTGCAGTGGGGACTGGTGTCTACCAGGCGTGAGAGGACAGCTCCAGGCATAAAAGGTGCAATTATGTCTTGTGTTTGCAATGTGATTTGGACTCAAGAATTGGTTTTCCAGAATTTTGCAAAAAGACCCCGAACTTTTGCATGGCAAACACAGGACTCTGATAGGTCCTTCCTTGTGACCAGACATTTCTGTGATGACGTTGTTTGGTCAGGATAGTGGGGTAACTCCCCCGAGATTAAAACAATGATGCATTCCACAAATATTTCCTAGTGTGAACATACTGTGAAATTTTCTGGCCCTCGAGGGCTCAGCCCTGGTCTAGCAGGCAGGAGACCAAAGCCAAGGCCACATCCTGAATGCAGGAAGCTGCTACCGGAAGGTCAAGGCTGACTTTCACCCCACGATGACCAAAGAGTCCCGTGAGAGTTAACAATGGGTCCTGGTCCTTGCATTGGTTTTTTTTTGTTTGTTTGTTTTTTGTTTTTTTGTGGGGTTTTTTGGTGTAGAAGAACTGGGGTGCAGGCCAAAGGTGCAGGGAGTGAAAGGATTCAACAGAGACAGAGTGGGGAGCAGAACAGGCGGATTGACTGAAATCCACTGCCGAGGGGAGCAGCTGAGAGGGAGACAGGAAAGGTCTGCTGCGCCATGTGGGTCAGCTCCCTGGCGGGGGATCGAACTTGTGCTGCAGTGGTGACAGTCTGAGACTGACTCCTGGGCCCACAGGGAGGCCAGTCCTTGCAGGTTTTAGAAAGGAAAAGATTAAACCAGGCACCGCCTTCCTCCAGCATCAGCATCTACTTAGGAAAACATAGAAGGAGATGCCCTCCTGTCAAGGATCATTATGATTTTAATGCCAGTGACTCACTGTTCCTACTTATATAAGCTAAATCCATATTGTGTTTACGGGAACAGCTTGCACAGAGGCAGATCTGCTGACCTGCTTCTGGGGTTCTCTTGGATTATCTAATAAGCTCTTTATTAACTAACCATCGTTGAGACTTTACTTCCAGTTAAACAAGGTGCTGACCGTCTGCTGGACACTGTGCTGGACACTGGAGCTTCCACATAGGGCTGGCACTTAACTGGCTTCTGTCCTGTGATTTGAGATAAGTCTGAGCCACGATCGGCACAACCACTGAACTACTCTGCTTTTCACTGTAAAGACAGATCTTTGTGGCAAAAGCCACGACATCTTCTAAGAAGGACAGAAGCGGCCTTAGAAAAGTGGCAAGATCAAAATAAGGTTTTTCTCCTACCAGATGAAGCCAACCCCCTGCACCAAGCGGGTAAAGGACTTCCCCTCTGATGCGGTGCGAGGACCCCCATGCAGTGCCCTCCCTTCAGAGGCAGAAACTCTGTATCTACTGAGAACAGACTGAAAAAATTAAAAAATAAATAAATAAAAGAATTTTGCACCTACATGTCAGTGAATCTGAATGAGAGGATTATGTTAGAAATAATTTTAAAAAGCAATGAAGATCATTTTTCTGTCCCTTAAATTGTGCATGTTTGGGGCTGACCACGTCCTTACAAAAGCTGTGTCCCTAACAGGTGTCACTGCTTCCCAGAGGGCCAGTAGCTGTCTGCTTGGAAGCCAGAGACGGTCAGCATCTTCCCCGCCACTTGGAGCAGGATATTTAAAATTATGCTCTCTTTTTGTATCAACTTTATTCTCTTGCTGTCTCTTCTCACAGCCCTGCCCTATTGTGAAGCTCAACTCAGGGGTGGAAAGAATGAGCGATTGTCTCTGTGTTGAGCCAGTGGAAATGTTACTCTATTGTCGGCTGCAGCATCCCCGCTGAGCTAGGTATGGCCCGCAAAGTCCTCCGCGGATTTTCTGCCTTTTTCCCTTTGACTAATGGAAACAAAGCTTTTCCCAAGGATTCCAAATCAAGCCCCCAATCGAAGTCTTAATTGGCAACACAAAGCGCACTGCTGGGCGCTAGGCAATTTCCAAAGGGGATTTTGTTCTTAAGCACCAGGCTGAAAAAAACCCCAGAGAAAAGAAAATAAACATGTACCCATCCACACACCACAGACACCCCAATTCACTTCATCTGGAGCTCTGATTACAGAGAAATTCCTCCATGACGGTAAACATATTTGAAATGGTTGGGAAGTTATTTGAATCTCAATATTCAGAATGCTCAGCTTGCTTCTTCCTGGTTTCCAAATCCTCTCCTAATGAAAGATCAGCAGGAGTAACAACTAGATGCCACAGTTCAGGTTTCCGACTTCCAAATGTTTGGGAATTCACATGCAGGGAAGGCCATAAAGCCCAGAGAAACCCAAGGAATGAATCTCACTTCTGGATGGAGAACCACAAGTCTTGGACACCCAGTCTAGAAAACCACGTATTCCCAACTGGCTAGCGGACAAGGGTTTATCAGATGACTCAAACTGATTATTTTGTGGGGGAATAAAAGGTCTACAGAGGCCTGAGAACATTTCTGAAAGGCAGGATGATGTTTAAATGATACTACAAACAAACATAACATGACAGAAATGTTTCCTTCTTCTTCTTCCTTCCCTTTCCTCCTAAGAGAATATTGCTAAGAGTAATCACCACCCATGAATGCTTTCTTTATGGTTGGACGGGGTGGGGTGGGGGTGAATGACCCAGGCATCTGCTCATAGCACCCCGTCTGGCACTCTGCATGGAGTTCAGCCCCTGTAGCCCCTTATTAAGGGGCAGTTTTGTGTTTCACACTTGCAGCCTTCCAGAATTCTCTCCCAGTGCCTCAGTGCATTGTAAAATGTCCCTGCTTCCAACAAGTAGGCAGGACATACATTCAAGAGGAAGGTTGCCAAATGGTCCTTACATCAAGCATTTCTTCAGCATCAGGGAAGGGCTGTCCCGGAATATTTGCAGGAAGCAGCCAAGCACAGTGAAAAGCAGAGGCCAGGACCCAGACAAACCCAGGATTCTGGAAGGTTTAAGCCCACACTCCCTGCCCCTAGTCATGGGCCAGTGTAAGTTCCTTTACCTCTCAGAGCTGGAGTTTGCTCATAAAATAGGATTATGGTATTTACCTTGCAAGGCTGTTGTGAGGATTAATGATAATTAAAAACCTGGTACTTGGGCTTTTGTTCTAATCAGTTTCTACCGTCGCCACTGATTTAAAGAGGAGGCGAAGTATGCACTTGCCTCTTTGTTTTTTCAGGACCTGTGGGAAAGTATCAGTTAGATCCCATAGCGCAATCTTATCCCTGCAGTCAAATCTCACTCCCAGCCTGATCCTGCTCTGAATAAATATTTCAAACACTAGAACTCAATATACAGTTTGCCAGGAATTTTGACAGTCATGCCAATTAATCCTTCCAGGACGAAGACCCACATACAGTCTATAAAATGAGGGGATCACACAATATCAAAGTGACTTTGGACCAAAAATAGAGACTTCCACAAGACCCTGGAGTCATGTTGATCTGAAAATTAAACAGAAAATTAATTATTTTTTTTGCTCTGGAAAAATTTTTATTTAAATTCAAGAGGCATGATAATAAAAGTAATAAAGAGGCATGAATTATAAAATACTATTTTCTCCAAGGATACAGGGCAACAACCTCATTTTTGTTAACTATTTGCAACTTTCAAAAGTCAAATCATGAAACAATTCACTGTCATCAAATTCAAATTTTACTGCATGTTTTTATTGTGGTCAACTTAAAAAATTTTATTGAAGTTACATTGGTTTATAACATTGTATCGGTTTTAGGTGTATAGCATTATAAAATCAACATTTGTGTATGCTATATTGTGTTTGCCACCAAAGGTCTAGTTTCCATCTTACATCATACAATGGACCCATTTTACCCAATTTATCCACCCCTTTCCACGATTCCCTTCTGGTAACCACTATTTTGTTTTTATAGTTCAAGAATTTGCTTTGTTTTGTTTGTTCATTTGTTTTGTTTCTTTATCTTTCACATATGGGTGACATCAGATGGTGTTTGTCGTTCTACAGAAGACTTAATTCACTTAGCAGAATAGCCTCTAGATCCATTCATATCGTAAACAGTTTGGCAGGACTTCATCTGTTTTTAGGTTGAGCATTGTTCCATTAGGTATATATACCATTTTATATCAAATCATTTGCTGATGGACACTTAACTCTCTCGTAAGCAACTAACTAATCGATCTAAGGAAAAAAGTCACAAGAGAATTTAGAAAACTTTTGGTGACAAATATGAATGAAAATACAAAATACTAAAACTTATGGGGTGCAGAGAAAGCAGTACTAAGAGGGACATTTATCATGGTAAACACTTGTTAAAAGGAAGAAAGATCTCAAATCAACAACTTAACTTTATACCTCAAGGACCTAGACAAAGAAGAACCAAATAAACCCAAAGGTAGAAGAAGTAAGATAAAGGTTAGAGCAAAGGTAAATTAAATAGAAAAAAATGAAGCCAAGAGTTGTTTTATTTTCAAATCAGCAAATCCTCAACTAGACTAAGAAAAAAGAAAGGGAACTCAAATAATTGAAATTAGGGAGATTACATCTGAAGTCACAGAAATAAAAAAGGTCTGTAAGTGACTACCATGAGCAAATACTGGCATAATATTTCACACAACCTACCAAGACTGAATCATGAAAAAATTAAAACTCTAAACAAAATTATAACTAGAAGGACAATGAAGCATTAATCAAAAATCTCCCAACAAAGAAAAGCTAGGACCAGAGGGCATCGTTGGAGAATTCTACCAAACATTTAAAAAAGAACTAATACCAGCTCTTCTCAAACTCTTCCAAAGAATTGAAGGGAGAATACGCCAATCTCTTTCTACGTGACCAACATTACTCTAATACCAAAATCAAACAAAGCACGATAAGAAAAGCTATAAAACAATATCCCTGATGAAAATTAAAATAAAAATCCTCAACAAAATGCTAGCAAACCAAACCCTATAGCATTTTAAAAGAATTATCCCACATGGGATTTGTACAGGGAATTCCAACATGTTAAACTTTGTTGAACATGCAAAAATCACTTGCCACATTAACAGAATGAATAACAAATATCACTTGATTGCCTCAATTAATGCAGAAAAAGCATTCAACAAATTCGATATTCTTTTACGATTAAAAACACTCAATAAACTAGAAATAGAAGGAAACTACCTAACATAATAAAATCCACATATGAAAAGGCCACAGTTCTCATCACATCCAGTAGTGAAAGGATGAAAACCTTTCCTCCAAGATCAGGAACAAGGCATGGATACCAACTCTTACCACTATATTCAACATAGCACTGGCAATCCTGGCCAGGGCTATTACGCAAGAAAAAGAAATAGAAGGCATTCAAATTGGAAAGAAAGGAAAAAGTAAAATTATCTCTATTTGTAGACGACATAAACTTATATGTAGAAAATTTTAAAAATGTCACACATAAAATTTAAAAACTAATAAACAATTTCAACAAAGTTTAAAGGATATAAAATTCAACTCACAAATATCAATTGCATTTCCATACACTAACAATGGCCAAGTCAAAAAGGGAATATCACTAATGATAAGAGAAAGGCAAATCAAAACCACAAAAAGACACCACGTCACACTCATCAGATAGCCACTATCAAAAGAACAGAAAATTCTGACCAGGATGAGGTACTGTTGGTGGGAATGTAAGATGGGGTGGTGATTATGGGAAAAAGTGTGGAAGTTCCTCCAAAAATCAACAACAGAATGATTATATGATTGAGAACCCCTATTTTTGGAATATACTCCAAAGAATTCTAAGCAGGATCTCAGAGAGATAGTGCAAACCCATATTCAGAACAGCAGCATTATTTGCAATAGTCAAGAAGTGGAAGCAACCAGAATTCCCATGGACAGATGAATGATAAAGTAGTGTGTACACACAATGAAATATTACACAGCCTTCAAAAAGGGAAATTCTATCATATGCTACAATATGGATGAACCTCAAGGATGTTATGGTAAGAGACACAGCCATTGTTATGAAGTACCTAAAGTAGTCAAAATCACAGAAAATGAAAATAGAGAAGTAGTTGCCATGGGCTGGGGAGGGATTGCTATTTAATGGGTCTGCAGTTTTAATTCTGCAGGACAAAAACAATCCAAATAATTGCACAATAATGTGAATCTATTTAACATGATTGAACTGAAAAATGGTGACGATGGTTAAGTTTAATATGATATATTTTACCAGAAAAAACAAATCATGACAGATGGGAACCTGAATCTTCACAAGAGTCAGTCTTGTCAATCAAACAACATCTAGAAGAATAAAAGCTAGTCTGTATTTATGATTATCAATCAGCATCCAGAACATAATTTCATATTGAACACTTGCCGCCTACCTTTTGGTTGCTGCGGGCACAGTGGTTTTGGCCCCGGAGGGGGAAGGGAGGGAGCCGCTTGGTTTCTTTGGTAACACGGTGCCATTGTTGATGGTGGTTCTTAACGGTAAGGTCTGTACCAGAGGCCTCGCTGGAACACAAGCAGAAAAGGCAATGAGAACTTTCCCCTTTGTGACAGCACCTCTTTCTGGAATTTCAGCTATGCGGATGGAAAAGCACATCAGTTTTAAAACACTAGCAGAACTGACAAAGATGCAAAGACAAATGAATAGAAATTCTCAATAAGGGATGCCAGAATAAAGAAGGATCCCAGGCACCTTCACTGGGCTTGCTGATGAGTTTTTATATCTATCAGCAAAAGGACAATCATAAAAGACAAGACTGATGGCTGGGACGCCATTAAAATGAAGAGAGACTTTTGTGAGGGGCATTTTAAACAGCATGAAAAGTCACAGACTGGGGAAAATATTTGCAAATCACATATCTGATAAAGGATTTGTATACTGACTATAAAAGAGGATTCTTAAAACTGAACAGAGAAAACAAACAGCCCAATTAAAAAAATGGGCAAAAGATCTGAACAGACACCTCTCCAAGGAGAGCCCGCAGATGGTGAATAAGCATATGAAAAGATGATCCCCGGCTTTTGTCATCAGGGAAATGCAAATTAAAACAATAATGAGATATCGCTGTACACCTATTAGGATGGCTAAAATCCAAAATAAAAGCCAGACAAAATACCCGTGCTGGCCAGCATGCCCGGCGCAGCAAGCCCCACTCCTGGCTGGTGGGAATGCAGAACGGAAGAGGCCTTTGGAGGCCGGCTTGGCAGCTTCTATAAAGCTAACTAGAATCCTACAATATGACCCAGTAATTGCGCTGACACAGGTATTTACCCAACTGATTTGAAGACTTATGTCTACACAAAACTTGCATTTAATATTTATAGCAGTTTTATTCTCGTCAGAACCGAAAGCAGCCAAGATGTCCTTCAATGGGCGAGTGAATTAGCATAAGCAGCATGTCCACGTGGTGAGGAGTAGTCAACCAAGCAATCGGAAAGAACAGCACGTTAGCCCCGCCGACCACGTGGACGGGCTAGACCCACACCGGGCCTGCCCATAGCAGTCAACCCAGAAAGACAGAAAGTGGCCCAGTGGTGCCAGAGCATGGGGGTACCGAGGCACCAGAGATACTTCTAGGGCGGTAATACCTCTCTGTAGACTGCAGTGATGGGTGTTGACGAGAAGCACTGTCCAAACGTGCACGTCAGCAAAGTGAGCAACCTCCGTGCGTGCAAATAAAAAGCCGGCTCCGGCTCGGGAGGTGAACAGTGGCGAGAGGAACCCACTGTGTTAAGCACACGCCACCTCCTCGCAGCAGGAGTCAGCACCATACGCAAATCCTGCACAGAAATATTAGAACTGGGGTGCTGAGTGCACAGGGAGGGTCGGGACGTTTCTCACCATTGGAGAAGGGGGCGACAGAGCAGCGAGGGAGGAGGCAAGAGCTGCCCCCGTGGGAACAGACGAGCCAGGAGACAGAGTCTGAGCTCCCGGGGAGCTGAACACAGACCCGGATCTGTAACTACAGAGACGGACATACACTCAGGTGAGTAGAAACACAGATTTCCTGGCTCTGCCAAGAGCCGACAGCAGCAGCGCCCAGCACCAAAGTGTGATCTGCAAGGGCTTTCGGCAGCAAGAGGAGACAGGTTCTGGGGCTCTGGCTGACCCTAGGGCAGGGATGCCCACGACAAGGGCCTGGTGCTCTCGCATGCCAGAAAGGAAGGCCGTGCTCACAGAACAGCAAAGCTCCTCCCCTGCGTTGAGGGGGCAAGTCAGAGGGACACAGGAGCTGCAGGGAAGAGCATGAGAGCCAGACCTGCGCAAGAGAAGCAATCACGTGGGACTGAGTATAGACAGAGGCATCAACTCAGCATACAGAGCCACACAAATGTAAGTACATGAGCGAATAAACAAACAGTGGAGGGAACAGACAAATCCTCACGCAGAAGGATGAAGTTATTTATGAAGGTGCTATGTTTTGTTTCTGTAAAGATTTATTTATTTATGCATACAAGCTGGGGTGCAGGCCAGAGGTACGGGGTGGTGAGAGGATTCACCAGAGACAGAGTGGGGAGCAGAACAGACAGATAAACTGAAACACACTGCTGAGGGGAGCAGCGGGCAAGGCAGGAGAAGTCTGCTGCGCCATGTGGGACTCTCCCTGGCTGGGTATCGAACTCGTGCTGCAGTGGCTCTGGATAGCTTCATAGTGTTGCTTACCCCGTTGCGCCACCAGGGAGGCCCTGAAGGTGCTTTGTCCTGGGGGAGGACTCCTCAGGTGTGGGATGACTCCTTGAATGGGGCTGTGCATGGTGACTGCTGAACCACTGAGCATGGAAGTGGAGGGAGACGTAACTTTACAGGAGAAACCCAGTAACATCGACCCGGGCCAGGACACCAAGGTCAACGTCAGTGACAATTAAGTGACACTGACAGGACGAGATGAAAATCGTGCTCTCCCTCCCTACTAACCACAGCCTGAGTCTAACAGGAGGAAACACCAGAAAAGCTCAAACTGAAGTCCAGTCAATGAACTGCGTGGCCAGTTTTCCTCCAAACTGCCCAGGTCATTAAAACCGGGAGGATCTGAGAAACTCACCCTGGAGGCGCGTACGGAGACAGGGTGGCCAAACAGACCCTCGGGCAGGGTACTGAACAAGAGAACACTGGGACCCAGCGTGGGAAGCAAGCAAAGCTCTGTGGATTGACCTTGAGGGGCTGTGGATTTGGGGTGCTAACACCGGGGGCTCCAGGCATGGATGGCTATGGCGGCTATCTGTCCATCCCGCAACTTTCTTCTGGAAATCTACAACTATTACAAAATTAAAAAGCCAACAGGATTTATTTTGTTCATCACAGAGATAAGTCTGCCTTGATCTGGGCTCTTAAAACATTACCACTGACAAGACTGCAGAGAAAGCCACATTCTTCAGACATTGCACCGTCTGGTCTCCAAGCTGGGCCTGGCTCCCTTCTCTTTAGAATGTGAGGGGACACGGGAAAAACCACAGTCAGCCTTGCAGCCAGCGGGACGCTCTTCTCACCCCTCAGAGCTTCTCTCCTCATTTCTCGGCCACTGCTCAGCTTGGCCTGACATTTCACGGTGCACATACCAGCTCCAAGCCAGAGCCCGGCATCCCCAACCCCAGCTGCTCCCCTTGCTGAGCAGCTCCTCTTCTCTTCCTTCTGTCTTCCTCACCCCCCCGCTGCAATCTCCACTCCAGTTTGTTTTTTAAAATGCATGTACTGGGTCACATAGCGCCCTCCCCGCCATTCACGCCCACCCAGAAGCCCGGAGAGCGAGCTCATGGGGACGCGGCCTTTGCAGATGTGGTTAGCTGAGATGAGGCCTCACAGGATGAGGTGGGCCCTGAGTCAAGTGCTCAGTGTCCCTGTGACGGAGGAGATAGGACTCAATAAAAGAGGCATCACAAGTCTAGAACGTGACTCACACGAGCAGGAGGGCTGGAAGGAGTCGGCATGACCATTAGCCCAGTGATCTCCAAAAGTCCGTAGGAACCAGGGCCTGGGGCGGGGCGAAAGGTGAGGATGCGGAGACCGAGCCCCTGTGGATCTCCGGTTCCCTTTCCGGTTCTGGTTGGTTGTTCGGGGTCCGCAGCAGACGAGCCCTCCTGGGGGTGCGCCCTCCCGACGGAAGAGGACGAGATCAGGCCGTCCTGCTCTGGCCCGGGGCAGCAGCTGGCCTGCCCGCCTGTGCCCAGGCAGGTGTCCTTCCACCTGCTCTGTCCCTCCGCAGGGCAGCGGCCTGCCTGCCCACCGTGACCTGCACCAGGCCGGGTCTTCCCTTCACTGACCTCCCTCACAGAGGCGGCTCTCCTCGGGGCTGCCCTCCCGCCCGCGACCATGCAGGCCTCTCCCTTAGCAAACTGTCCCTTCGGGGCAGCTCTTCCTGCCTGCTTGTGTCATGCAGTGTCCCTTATTCCTCTGTCCCTTTCCCTGATAAACCTGTTCTCTAAGTATAACTAAGTCCTTGTCTCGGGGAGAAACTCGCTGCTGCCGCTGAAGGGGAGCTCTGGTGAAACTTTCCCAGAGTGCACCTGGTACAGAAGCTCACGCGGGAAGGCCAAGCGGTGCTCAGGCAGCAGGAACACAGGAGATTTATTACGCAGGCGGGCCCAGGAGAAACCAGCAGGCCCAGGAGGGGCTCACCTCTGAAGACCCGGGCCCCAAACAGAGGCAGCAGGGAGTTTTTATACAGAGTAGCTTCCGCATTTCTCTTGGTGGGTTTCAGGCAGGATGACCTCAGTGGGGGGAGGTCGCTTACAGGCAGGGGTCTTATCAGTGATTTCGGGCAGGAGTCTCATCAGTAGGTGGTCAGGCTTCTCCCTGGTCTTCATCAGTAAGGGTCACGCCCATCCTTGGTGTGGGGGCTGTTTGTCCTGTTTTCCCGGTTCAAACCCAAGGACCCCGCTCTTCAACCCACTGACTCCAAAACGACATCACCTGCACCACGCCCCGGAGGACAGGGGGGTGACACGAAGATGCAGCAGAGACCGAGTCACCAAGTTGTTTTTTTAAGTCATATTTTCAATAGTTACTCTGTGGTCACTGGTATTGTCCTTCTTCCACAGAGATGGGGGTTTAGAAGAAGCCCAGCAACCGCACACGGCAGGCCCTCTGGGGGACCCACCCAGCGTGTGTGGCCAGGGGACTCTGAGCATTCCCGAGCATCTACGTCCAAGCTGAACGGGGTGTCTGCACTTGGAAGCAGAGAAGGCAGCTGCTTCAGCTAAACTGAACGGCAAAGCAGATGATTACTGAAGTGATGGCGTAAGAGGGGGGTCCCCAGAAAACGGGGCGTGTTCCAGGTTCCCTGCCCCACCCCAGGGAGGGTGGAGCTGCGCAGGAGAGATAAGAAGCTGGAGAAGAGAGAAGGAAAGAGGAAAAAGAAAGGAGAAAAGCAGGATGGAGCGTCAGAGGCACAAGGAGCAGGGAGACATGTGAGGAAGCTGCACCGGCCTGGGCTGGCTGAGACAGACGTGGGGGAGAGACCCGTGGGGAGCTTAACAACATTGATCTGGATTTTGATTTTGCTCTTTTCCTCCCAGACTTGTCTGGCTGTTTCTGACCCTTTTCTCTGGGTCCCTGTCGAAAGGTGTTTTAGACTCATGGCAGGCTTCTGGGCCTTGCTTTGTGCCAATCCCATTTGGGTGGACTTTTGCTCACGAGGTGATGGGTAACTTTGGGTGCTTAGTTCAGAAACTATATTCTTTGTCTTTTCTGTATTATTACACTAACTGCATTAAAGTTTCTTTTCCACTTAGGGTCTTATATGGTTTGTCCTGATGCGGCGGATAGCAGAATCTATTTCGAGTGGGCAGGTTTGGGGGTTCTGGGGTGCCCCTCTCCCTGCCCTGTAACAATGGGATGATTCCTATCTTCAGTACCTAGCAAAATTACTCATCCCTTTCTCCTCCGACCCAGCAACCCCACTTCTAAGAATGTGCCCTAAAGATACATTGGAAAAAATACAAATTCCTCACTCACAAGGTCAATCACTGGGGTATTATTTGTGAAACAAAAGGCCACCCACAGGGATGCCGGAATAACCAGGCACAGTTCACAATGGAGAGCTTTGTGGTGGGAAAGAAATGTGGAGGATCTCTGCCCCCCTTCCCCCCTCCCCCCTGCCCCATGTGGGGGGCAGACCCTCAGGACATACTGTTAAATGAAAAGACAAGGTATCCCGTGTTACCTTTTATCTACGCTGACAGAAATCTAAAATCCTAACAACTTAATTTCAAAAAAGATTCTGCAGTCATCAGAATATATATGAATCATGTTTTAATATACTGTTTGACAGGTGGCGCAAAGATGCAAAGGTTAGATGGGCATTAATGAACTGATTGCAGAGAGTCACTAACAACTCAAAAGTCCATCAACTTGGTGACCAGATAGGGTGGTACATCCATAGAGTGGAATACTATTCAGTCATAAAAAGGAGCAAAGTACTGCTGCCTGCCACACACAGATGAGCCCGGGGGCATCATGTTGAACGAGAGCAGTCACGGAGAAAGGCCACCTGCTGCAGGGCTCTCCTCATGCAATGTGCAGAACAGATCTACAGAGGTGCTACCAGGGCGGGAGCAAGGGGAAGTGACTGCTGATGGGACAGGCTTTCCTCTGAGTGATGAAGATGTTCTAAAATTAGACACTGGGGGGTGCTGTACAACTTTGCAAACACACTGAAAAACAGTGCCTGGTACACTTTATTTATTTATGCATACAATAACTGGGATGTAACAGGCCAGAGGTGCAGGGGGTGAGAGGACTCACCACAGACAGAATGGGGAGCAGAACAGGAGGATCTACTGAAATCCACTGCTGAGGGGAGCAGTGGGCGAGACAGGAGAGGTCTGCTGTGCCATTTATGTTAGCTCCCTGGCGGGGGGATCGAACTCGGGCCACAGGGTCTGGCGATAGCTTGATAGCACTGACTTTAACCCTGCGCCAAGAGGGAGGCCCTCCTGCTGTACTTTAAATGGTGAATTTTGCTATGTGAATTACATTTCAAGGAAGCTGTTGGAATGAACAAGCCATTGATCAGACAATTGGGGAAATGGAACACTGACTCAAGATTAAGGAATTAATGATCTTTAAGTGTGATACTGGCATTTAGGTTTTGAAAAGAGAACACTTATAGCTTACATATTTAAATAAAATGATATGGGATGTCTTGGATTTGCCTTTAAATAATCTTAATGGGGTGAGGGGAAGTCAGCGGGAGGAGTGGGAGGGATTAATTAAATAAAATTGAGCACACCTTGATAAATAGTGATGGAAGCCTGACAAAAACAGAAGACAGTTTTCTTTCTGCTTTCATTTGATTTTTTCATTCAATAACTTCCATAGTATGTAACTTAGAAATAACCATTTTAACCTCTGAAAAATGAAATATATCTAGTAAGCCTTTTCTTTAATTATTAAAGAACAACTATCTAAGGCAGGGAGGGCAATTAATGAGAAAAACAGAAGAAACTGTCCAAAAGAAAGCAAAAGTTACTTTCTGTAATTAACCATTTGTAAGGTAAAAAGTATGGTAAATGCAGAGGAGAAAGGGGAGGGGAAATGTGCTTTTAATTTTGATTAACGAGGAGACAGAACTGAGCTATTCATTAATTTAACTTGCTGCAAAGATCAGCTACTCTATTAATTTATTAGTTGCACTTAATTACCTAATAAGCTATATGAAGGGAACATCACACTGCATTTCACACGATTTATGTGCTGAATATGATCTACTGCATTTGGGATACTTTGCAAATAAAATTAAACCTTGAGAAAAGAACTCTTGAGGGGTATAGTTACTCATTTCTTTAATATTGGTCTGATTTGCATAATGCTAATTTTAACAATACTGTAGCAAGGCAACATGAATGACAAAGAACACATGTCTAGTCAGGCGTGGGGGCCAGCCTCAAACTTGCCTCCAACTAGTTGTGTAGCCGGGGCCACATACTTTAATGCCTAGAGGCAGCTTTCTCATCTGTAAAATGGACGTAATTACACGTTTTGCACAGAATTGTGGAGAGGTGAGATGAACTAATATACTCAGGTTACCTACTGCAACTGCCACAGCAATGGCAGCTACAAGCATTACTTTGGCTCTCAGAGCTAAGCTTTCATGTAGCACAGGCTGCTTAGAGATGATGCTTCCACTGCAGCGAGGCTGTGGAGACTTTGTCCGAGACTGGAGCTTTCAATGTCCTGGGGCAACGAGACCGACTTGCTGATCAACATCTCTACCAGAAGGTTTTGGTTATATTTAGTGACCCTCTGATCTATGAGTTAATGGGACTATTAACTCCAAAAAAGTTTGCAAAAGGTAAACTTTTATAAGGGGCAAGTTGCTGGATTATGGTCTGAACTCATGAGCAAGAAATACGAACTACTTGCTGGTTAATGCAAAACGAGGCAGATAATCCCAGATACAAGGGACAATGACTATATGTTAACCTACATTTCACATTTAAATCCATAGTGCTCCTCTAGCGCTGGAATGGAAATTAGCTGTGCCTGTGTACAATGGCGCTTTTATTCATTTAACTCCAAGCCAGTGTTCCTTGTCTGCTCAAACTGAGCAAACTCCAGCCTCTGGAAGTCGGAGAGAGCCCTGTTGTGGTTCTGGAGAGGATCAGATTCGGTGGTGGGGAAGGAGTCATTTTTAAAACATGAAATTCTTCTGCTTATAAGGAATATAAACCAAAGGACATTTAGAAACAACTGAAAGTATAAAAACAGAAAAAAATCATAATCCTAGCACTCAAAGAGAAGGCAATACTTCTCTCCGCAGTATTCTTTACATGGATTTGGTCTACTTAGTTGAAATTATACAGCCTGCACACGCGCGCGTGCACACACACACACACACACACACACACACACACACACACACAGGGCTTCACACTCCGCTCTGATCGTGGCCATAACTCAGCAGTTTGCCCCTTATGAAACTTTAATTTACCTTTTGCAAACTTTTTTTGAGTTATGTTAATAGTCCCATTAATTAACAGATCAGAGGGTCACTAAATATAACCAAAGCCTTCTGGTAGAGATGTTGATCAGCACGTCGGTCTCGCTGCCCCAGGACATTGAAACCTCCACTCACGGATGTAGCCTGTGCAACCTCACTGCCGTGGAAGATGCACCAGCATCTTCTCTGTTCACCGCTAACACCAGCGCTGGGAAAAGCTGAACTCTACTTAAAACACCCTATTCGTCTTGTGACTTGGAGCCAAAGTTTACCTAAAAGAATTACTCAAAGGGAAGACATTGCCGGGGGGCTGGCAGTAACTGTCCTGCTCGACAAGGAAGCAGATTCTGTCCACAGAGGAGTGCACACAGCTTCACATTGGGTGAAAACTAGCTGGGCTGGGCAGTCTCAGCAGAACTTTCTCCTGATTGCAGGGAAATCTGCTTGCTGTGAAATGATTTCTTCACTCAAACACAAGAAAAGGAGCCTTTAAAGGGCCATTTGGGATCCGTGATGGCACCGCCACTGACCCGCAGGCTGCAGGGAAGGAAGTCGGGTCCTGCTGGGTCACGAGGTGGAGGGACTCTGGCTGAAAGGTGACGTCAGGGCCCCTGCAAAGTTACTTACAACACAGACGTTGCTTTTTCTATTTGGCTCCTGGCACCACAGGGCACGATGATGGTCTAAATCTGCCAGGAGTCCACCGGGCAGAGAATTCCACCCTGGGCTTCGGTCCCTGCAGCAGGACACTCAAATGCTACTGGCCCAGCCGGGGATCACTAGGGCAGAGGGCTCAGGGGCATGTCGGGGTTCAGAGCGGATCAGGAAGCACCATCCACCCTGCGCCCTGGAGCCTGGCTGGGGCTCTGCTGGGCACAGTCTCTGCAGAGTGGACGGCGCTGAGTGGAGGAGGCACAAGTGAGGATAGAGGGACAGGAGCCTCGTGAGGCGTCCACAAGGGGCACAGCCCTCACAGGGCGCCCCAGGGATCGCCGAGTTTGGGCTTTTTTTTTTTTTGCAAGCTGCCTCCGTCAGAGTCTCCATGATTGTTCTCAGCAGCCCTCAGGGGACACTCCTTCCTTGTCTCAGTAAGCGCCCCCTTGCCACCTTCAATGGACAATGGGCCACGACTTCCCAGCGTCAAAGACAAATGAGCCACACCCAATGACCTCCACCCCTCGGGGACCCTCACTTGTCACCCGAGTGGCAGTTCCCTGTGCTGTGGGAGAGCAAAGCACCACAGAGCCCACTCTGAGGCCCGCCCCGCCAGCCCCCTCCACCCCCATGAGGCCCACGCCGCAGCGCCCACCTTTGGTCGGTCCCTTCCTGCTCAGCACGGCCTGCTGCTCCTCCGTGATGTCCAGCCGCCGCACCACGTCCGCCAGGGCCGACTTGAGCAGCTGGATATCGTCCTCCTGCATCTGCACTCGCTGCTCCAGGGAGGCGATGCGGTCTGTCACCTCCATGCTACTGGCCGCAGAGGCACTGTCATCTGAACCAGGGGACAGGACAAGTCACTCTCGGCTCCACAGCGACAGCAGCGCCACAGACTAACAGCAGGTGCGTGGCAAGGGGCACACGCCACACCCTGCGTCCGCGGGAGGGGCGTCGCTGCACACGCAGCCCTCAGCCGCCCTCAGTGTGGGGCTTTGGGTTTTTGCTTCCTGACCGTGGTTTGAGTCGCTGTTCTATTTCCTAGTAAGTGTGGGCCAGCTCTTTCTTTGCACGCCGAGGGTGAACAAGCGGTACGGGGGATATGGGACACAGCTGCCCCACAGCCCACGCCGTGCAGAGTGGCAGCTTTGGGGCCAGCGATGCTAAGTGGCCACAGTCACAGGACCGCAAGGCCACACTGTCCATGAGTCACGACTCTGACAACGCAGTGTGAGCGGCCCAATCTGTTCAGCATTCTCACAGCTGCCGCAGTCCTTGTTTCTTACGTAGAATCGCTAATTCCCAATTCCTTATCAAGGCCTGCCAGGCCCCACGCGACCTTCCTTGCCTCTCCAACCTCGTTTTCTATCATTCTTCCTTCACTCGCCATGCTCCAGTCACACTGACCCCTCACTCCTACTTTAGGGTTTCTGCTAGAAATATTTCTCAACCAGCTTGTCTCGTGACCACATTTGTCTGTTCTCTAGGCCCTGAGTCAAATGGGAGTTCTCCGGAGAGCTTCCCAATAACCTCGCTAAAAGTGATTTTCGCAGCAGTCCTACTGATTTCTTTCATGACATTACTAGCGACTGTTGTCACCTTTGTTTGGTTATTGTCTTGTCTCCCAACTGAAACGTAAGCTCATGGACTGGCGACTGCCTCTAGGTGTGACAGACCCCTATCAATTAGCAACCCCAGCCTCCACTTCCTGGAGAAAGCAAAATTATGACACCTGGAAATTATACTAAAACAACTCCCTTGAGGTGCTGGAGAGTGGACCCAGCACACAGACTGCTGCAGCACTCACACTCAGACTCACTCGGTGGAGGGCAGATGGGGGGCCATACAAGTAAATTTCCTTTTCCCAGACTTTTAGCCCCGTGCTCTGGGATCTCTGGGGAGACCTTCCCTTTCCCTTCTGGGGAAGGGAAAAAGCCAGAAAGGGGATTCCTAAACTCTGTCTATTCGTAGCCATTTCCAAACAGACTCAGGTGCTCCAGATAAGCTCACACGACCAGGACTGAGAGGAGCTGTTGCCCAGCCAAGAGTGGTTCCCATTAAGGCAGACTAAACAGCTGTCACAAGTCGTTGGACACACAGTTAATTAAAATACGAGAGAGAACAGGTGGGGTTGGGAGAAAGGGCTGGGAGGATCAGGGGTGGTAGGCATTTTGTTTTTTCTTTTTCTTTTTTTTTTGATTTTTTTTCTTCAAAAAGAAAACTAATAGCAAACAGAATCTCCGTAACTCAACTTTCATTATGTCCAGTATACAATCCAAAATCACTCAACAGGGCCTCCCTGGTGGTACAACAGGTTAAGTCTCAGCCTATGAAGCTATCAGCAGCCACTGCAGCATGAGTTCGATCCCCGGCCAGGGAGCTGACCCACGGGGTCAGCTGTCTCACCGCTGCTCCCCCCAGCAGTGTATTTCAGTAGATCCACCTGTTCTGCTCCCCACTCTGTCTCTGGTGAATCCTCCTCACTACCCCACACCTCTGGCCTATACCCCAGTTCTTGTATGCATAAATAAATAAATCTGTAAAAAAAATCATTCAACATATTAAGACTCAAGAAATGGAACATTTCTCAAGAGAAAAGAAAATAAATTGAGTCTAACTCCAAAGTAAACAATATATTCGAACTAACAGGTAAGAAACTTAAAATTAGCTATCATGCCTATACTCTTTAAGTAAAATTTAAGAAATGTTAGTAGATAAGCAAAGTCTCAGCAGAGAAACAGAATCAATAAAAAATGAATCAAATGGAAATTTTAGAACTGAAAGTATAATTCTGCAAATAATAAATTCACTGAATAGATTTTGGAACTGAAAGGACATAAAAGAAGAAAGACCTAGCAGACCTAAGCAAGCCTGAAGAGAGGGGTCTAGTGTGCTTGGGACATATCCACAGTGAAGAACACTGAGAGAAAAAACTTGAAAAAAACAGACAGAGCCTTAGGAACTTATTAGATAATCCCAAACAGCCCAACATATAGTTAATTGTAATGTAAGGGAAAGAACAACTAGGGTGGGGAGGGGAGAAAGGGCCAAGGGAGAATCAATAGGCCTAAGGGAGAATCAAGGGGTGGCAGGTATTTAACTTTGGGGAATTTTTCCTTCAAAGATTAAAAAAAGAAAAGGATTAATCAATTTATTTGATACCTTTACAGAGTTTTCAGGAAAATGTAAACAAAAGGAGGGGGTAGAGAAACAGGATGAACAAAATCTGAAAAACCCTGTCCCTTAAATATCCCAAATTTGATGGACAGAAATGTAAAGTTACAAAATGCTAAACAAACACCACGCAAAATAAATACAGAGAAGACAATGCAAAGTCATACTGTTGGAAATGAAAGATGAAGGACATATATTGAAAGCAACAAGAGAAAACTGGTATATTCCATTGGGAGAAACAACAATCTGGTTAACAGCTAACTTCTTGTTAAAACCCATGGAGACCAGATGAGAGTGGAACCTCTTCAAAGCATGGAATGCAATCACTTCAATCCAGAATTCTATATCCAGCAAAAATAGCCTCCAAGAGTGAGGGGAAAATAAAAGCTTCTTCAGAGAAATGAAAACTGAAGGAATCTACTATCAGATCTAGATCTGTATTATCAGAACTCCAAGGGAATTTCTTCAAGCTGAAGAGACATATTGTAGGATGAACTAGAGAGCACACAGGCACACGAGAAGATGTTCAACATCATCAGCCATTAGGGAAATGAAAATTAAAACTGCACTGAGACCTCACTACACATCTGCTAGGATGGGTAAGACACAAAATCCTGAGAAAACAAAATGCAGTGAGAATATGGAGCAAATAAAGCTCCTACAGTGCTGGTGGGCACAAATATCGTGTGGGTACTCTGGAAAGCTGTTTAGGGGTTTCTTACACAGTTAACCAAGCATTACCATGTGACCCACCAATATTTACTCTAGAGAAAGGAAAACTACATTCTTGTAAAAACCTGCATCCCAATGCTTACAGTGGCTCTATTCGTACTTGGTGAAAACTAGAAACAACACAAATGTGCTTTGGTGAATGGATAATGCATGGCACACCCAAATGGTGGAATAGTAGTCCGCAATGAAAAAGAATGAACTACTGATACATGCAACCACTGAGATGGTCTCAAAGGCATTATGCTGAATGAAGAGAGCCTGTGTCAAAAGGTCACACACTGCATGATTTCACTTGCATCACAGTCTCCAAAAGGACAAACCATAGTGGAGCAGACCACATTGGCAGCTGCTGAGAGTTGGGGTAGGAGCACAGGCCAGGGTATTTTCCAGGGTGTCCTGGATCCTGTTGGTGGTGGTGGTAGTTACATGAATCTACACTGCACTAGGATTCACAGAATTGTCTCCAAAGTCAGTTTTGTGAACATTGCCATAAAAAATGAAAGAACTTTATGAGCCAAGATCTGCCCATTGACTTTGTCAATTAGGGGTTGTTGTTTGTGCTTGTTGAGGTTGGTTGCTATGATACCATGAGAGCTCAGCACAGAAATATTTCCATGAAAACTGAGTATTTGTTGCTCATTGGAAAGAGCGTCTCTCAGGTCGACAGAACATCTTGTGAGTAGACAGCAGTCTGGGGGATTTCTCCACTGTCCTTTGACATGAATGGGAAGGCAGGAGGGAGAAAAAGGTCTGCCCTTGGAGGAGCAAGGGGATTGCTCAGTATAAACCTTGTAAGGTATGAACAGAGGAAGGGCAGACTGGCCTGTGAAACAATGTCTCCCTGGAGCCTGGCCACACACACCTGTCTGGGGAGTCCTGGCCTCAGGAATGGGCAGAGAGGGCTCTCCTGTGTGGGGAGAGGCTCCCCAGAGCCACGCCAGAGTTGGGGAGCACTTGTGAGTAGGCACACAGTACATTAAGTTACTTGGGCTCAAATCCCATCCCAACCATTTTCTGGCACATGACCTGAGCAATGATTTAATGGCAGCATGTCTCAGTTTCCCCTCTTGTAAAATAGAGATGGCAACAATCACCTCCCTCCTCAGGTTGTCGTAATGAGCTCACATACACAGCGCGCTCAGGATCTAGTTCTGCACTTACAGATTTTAAGCAGGAATGAAGCTACTGTCATCAGTGTTATTGTTACTGATGCGATTGCTGACAAAAATGATCAAAGTAAATTCAAGTTTACTATTTCCTCCAAAATTCCTCTGTGCCCTCTAAATACTGGTGTGCGAAACAGCACTGAACGCTTCACTAGAATGAGCACTTTATGAAGAACGTGTTTCTACGCACGAAGGGTTTGGCGCAGAGCACCCTACATGTCTCTGACTGGGGTTCTTGGAGCAGCCACACCCCCTTGCAGGGACCTGCTGTGCGGGGGGCTTGGGGGGAGCACAGTGCTGCAGAGGAGCAGCTGGCCCCACTGGGCCCTCGCATCTCACATCAGAGCTGCCACGACGTGCCAGGCAAGATGAGGCCGGTGGGTCTGCTGGCCCAACCCGTGAGGCCCCAGGCTTGGCGCCGCCTGTCTGCGCATAGATGGTTTTAATAAAACTGCGCAAATCGGTCTATTCTAGTGAGATCACCATGTACACAAAGGAAGCGGTGAATTTTAATATTTTACCAAAAACAAGACAAAATTAAAACAAAGCCCCAACCACCTCAACATCTGCCTTCAAACGCGGGCGACCACACACTGACTGTTGAGATCTGCTGAAGTCTCCAGGCAACGTAATCCAGAGGTGTCCAGCCTGCCAGGAGGTGCTTCATCCTGAAGTGGACGGTCTTCTGGCTGCGCCAAAAGTGACCTCCAAAGAGGGACGGGGCCCTGTGCAGCTAGAATGTTTCCGGGGGGGCATTAAAACAGTGCCAGCGCCAGAGCAGCTTTACCCTTGCTGGTTTCACCTTCTTGTCAAGCATCACCACACGTGGGGGCTACGGGGAGTTCTGGAAAAGGCATATTGTCCATACTTTCACCTCCTGATTTTTTTTAAATGTCTGTGTGAAGGTGACCCAAAGGCTGGGCTGGGCATCTGCTTGTTTGCTTGGGGGGCGGGGGGGTGGGGGAGGAAAGGGGATCTTTTACACAGACGGGGAGCGTGTCCCTTATCTCACTATCGGGTAACTGAGCCCCAGAGCGATCGGAATGACACTGGGCAACGGGCTGGCAGGATTGAGCAGGTGCCCACAGCACCCCGGGCCCAAGCAGACGTCTTAGCTGGCCGGCGGCTCCGGGAGATGCCCAGAAGTTCCAGCCTCGTGGCATTTTTCAAGAGCCAAACATGGTTCAGAAAAACCAGCCCTCGACATGGCTAGTAATCAGACTTCCTGTGCTCCCTGTCCGGTCCTGACGCGTCAGAGAGAACACAGTTTTGGGGGTTCAGCTCCCGTCACTCAGCAGCTGGGTGACGTGGCCTTAGCCGCTCCAGAGCAGGCCGCCTGCCCCGGACACCACGGTCTCAGCAGGAGGATGGTAAATAGCTGCTCAGCCCACAGCCCTTCGGGGTGACTGTGGCTCACGGTCATCAGAGGCTTGTTTACAAAAGCAAAAGCAAACACTGACCTTTGAGAAACGCAGGAGGGCACTGAACAGATTCTGGGGGTGCCAAGCAGTGCCTGGCCCGTGAGGGAGCACAGCGAGATGAAAGGTTCCACCTCTGGTCCCGCTGAGGAAAGCTGACATCAGCCTCAAGACACAGAGCGCCCCCCAGCCCGCCCCCCGGACAGCATGCGACTCGGGCCGAAGGCGGCGGGGCCCACCTGCGCCCAGTTCAGCTCGACCCTCACGAGCACCGGGAGGACGCTGGCTGCCTGCTGTGATTCAGGGGTGCCACAGGCCAGGTGCTCACAGGCAAGAGGGGACCTTGCACCTGGGACCTGAGCCGAGGTCGTGCAGCTGTTTGTGGCTCAGACTGCAGTGAATGACCCTTTACAGGACAGAGTGGCACACACAGATCTTCCGGTGCTTTGTGTGTTTTCTTTATTTAAAAGGCAAGGAAACGCGCCCCTCCCTCGGCTCTTATGTCATCTTACGATCTAGAGATAAAGCATCTCCTGACCGGAGCCTCCCGGGAACATGAGGTCGCCTGTGTGATGCTCCGGTGCCCGAGGGGCCTGGCGGGTTTAAAGGGTGAACTGAGGCTCCGTCGCTCTTCTCTGGAGAGGTTCTTGCTTCTTTTTGATGACTCGGGACAGTAAGTGCCAAAGCAGGCGCAGCTGCCCCCTCCCCCACGTGGTGCCAGGTCGGGGCTCGGCCTCTCCCTGACCACGAGCCTGTCCGGCAGCCTTCTATTCGCTGCCCCCATTTCACAGGGGTGCTGGTGATGCTGGGTCCCCCTCAAAGTCACCAGCTAGAAGCACAAGCCGCGAGGCCACCTGGGAGCCCCCTTTCACCCACCGTCGCCGTCCAAATGACAAGAGCTCATTCCAGCGGGCTTGTGTGGTGCTGAGGAAAACAGACGCGGGCCTGTGCATTGTCTTATCTTTCCCCAAATAACAGACAAATGCTACTGAAGACAGAACCTTATTTCAAGGCTTTAGTATTTTAAAAGCAATGGCATAAGCCATCATTTGCAGATAAACATCTCAAATAAAAGCTGCCTTTCTGGATGGCCCAATCATTTCTGCAGGGTTTGTGGAAAAGCTGTTCCATCTTCACACTCTGAACTGGCCTACACTTTCCAGCAGCAAATGGAACGCAGAAGCCACGGCACGGGGAGGGGCGTGTCCTCGGGAAGGCCTGGGCAGGTCGGCTGTGCAGAGCCCCAGGTTCATTTCTGTGCTAGGACCCCAGCCCTCCTCTGACCGCTGGGGCGGCCAGGAGCCCCAAGTCTCGTTCATCTCGGGGCCCCCGCACTTCCACTCTGGCTCTGGCTCTGGCTCCGCAGTCCTCACTTCACAGAAAACGGCAAGGACTGACCCATCCACCAGGAAGATTCTCTCAAGCGCTGACGTCGGCCTACGCGGCTGAGACAGAATCCACGAGAGCCCTGCCAGACACAAAGTGTGGCCACCGCCTATGACCAGGGGACTTCAGCAAAGTCTCCTGAGTCTAGGAAGAAACGGCATAAAGATCCTTTATGAGCTTTAGGCTGGAAACCATGGTGTCCGGGACCGGACCGGGGCCTCGGCTCGTCCTAAGAAGCACCATGTGAGCGCTGTATTTGGCCGACGTGGTGTTTAGAGCCAACAAGCTTTCTGTTGCATTTCAGTAAAGTGCTCCTGGGCGTCCTTCCTCACCAGAGGCAGTGTTTCCTCACCAGAGGTAGTGCTGGGCAAAGCAATGCATGCCGCCGCCTTCTCATGCTTGGGCCAGCGAGGACAGGCTGGCCAGCTAGGAAGTGTAATGGCAACACGGGAACACACGTGAGAGCAATTCGGCAGGCCCATCCAACTGGCGGGTGTACACCAAAACCCCACGCCAGCAGAAGGCCGGGCTAGCAGTGTGACCTGACAACTAGAGGAAGCTAGATGGAACACAGGTGAGGAGGGAGGGCAGGATTTCAGGTAAGCTGCTGGATTTCAGGGGCTGAATAGTAAAGGAAGCAGAAGAGGACGGATCAGAACAACCACCTCCAGAAAGAACAGCCTTGAGATTCTCTAGTTGAGTATTTGGGAAACATGTCACTTTATCTTAAACTACCCTCTAATTTCATTTTGCCTAACCAGAATCATCAAGCCAACAGACTTCCCCTGTTGCCCGAGAGGGCTTGAAATCTTTGCAGTGTTTAATACTGAATATGTTAACATCTAATACTTTAATCTTCAGTGTCACATAATACCATACATACACGCCCAAGCACACACCACATACAAGATATGTGCATGTATGTGGCATCCATTCATTCACACACATGCATGTGCAACACACACACAAATCTGCACACACACACATGCACACACAAACCCAGCACAGGCACAAATGTGCACACACTCCTACCTTGGCAGGAATAATTGTGTTTCTTGTTTCCGTTGGAAACTTAAGACCTAAGCACTTAGGTTTGTTAAAACCTTTTTCCACTTCACAGTTTTCAAGCAGAAAAGACATCTCACAGTTGAGCAGAAAAGAAATCCCCCAACACTGTGCGAAGCAATATGCTCTCAAACTTGATCTTGGCCCCTGAAGTTCAGGAGCATCACAAGAGCACCGGGGCACATCCAGCTGGGATGAGAAGAGGAAAGAGGGCCAAAGCGTGGAAATAATGCCCCTTTCAAGCCTCGAAGGATTGCCAAGTCCTAACCATAAAAGGAAAGATTAAAACTGTGGAGGTGGGGAGGGGCAGACAAAATAAGGAGCCTAAGGGTAGAACTTCAGGACCTGCAATGCCTAGTTCAGACGAGACTCCACTTCTAAATAAGGCGCCTCCATTCCTAAGCTGATGTAACAGAAAGTGTCTGAAAAGGTAGCTGATACATTTTTATTTGATACAAAATTTCAAAACCTTCCAGCAAAAAAGACTCAAAGCCAACCTTACTTAGTGTTTGCTATTCATGTCCAATTAGTATACAACTTTTCCATTTAAAGTGCCATCCAATCACACTACCCACAGCACCGGAGGTCTTGCAGACTGAATAGTTTCGAGAATTCCAAATATTTCCTCGCAGGAGAGCCTGTCCTTGAAGAAAGAGTTGGGACGAAAGTCTGAAAGCACAATTCACATGGTTTAAAGGCCCCGAACGGGGCTGAAGTCAGAGAACTGGTCTCCAAGACGACACTTTAACAGCCTGAAGCCAGCGGTCCACCTGCTGGAGTATCGAGTGACAATGTTCAACTTGGGGAGACATCTAAGAGTGAAGATACGTAGGTCTCATCAGAGAACTTTTAGGTTCCCATCAAAAAGGAGCAATAAGACCCCAAAGCCAGAGCCTAAAGGGAGGTCTCATTTCCACCCTCCACCACCCACACCCCTTTTTTGTGATTGTTGTGGTCGCTGGAAAGCTTTTTCTTTGCCCTTTTCTTATCAACATTGTGTAACTACTTTTTTAACCCTTTGCACTTGAGGCCTTTTTCGCACTGGCGAACCAGCAACTCGAGACAATTTCAGCTATATTAGAAGTGTCATCAGCCTCTGCTTCAGGTAAGACGGGTCACAGGGACGGGATTTCCCTTCCTACCTAAAACAGCACAAAGAAACAGACAAGGTACATTACAACAGGTCTTAAGAAATTGTTGACACTCTTCAACAGGCAGATGGCTTTTACCATGAAGATCGACATTTTATGAAATTGACAATAACTGGGTGGGAATGGATAAGACACTGGACATTGACAAAGAGGGACAGTGACTTCTCAGAGATGTAACAAAACTGGTGGCCCCAGGATGGCCCAGCATGAAGTGCAGGGGCCTTTCAGGAGGTGACGCAGGAGGGGCCCCAGGGAAGCCTTAAAGTATCCCTAAGTTGCAGAGAGAGAGCAGGATGTCCAGGAAAAAAGAGCAGGCTGGAGTTCCCAGGGAGCAGTCTGAAGGGGAGAGAGGGGCAGAGAGAAACATCGGGAATCAGCAAAGGATGCCCCATCTTTACCCCAGAGCCAGTGGCTAAGATGGATCAGCATTTCTGTGTGAAGATATTACTCATGCCTGGGGAAAGAACCATCCAGAAGAACAGAGAATAATTGCCAGTACTGACCCAGGGCAGGGGACAGTCACTGTTACCATCTGCCAGGGTGGGGGCCACAGAACCCACAGGGCATCGGGTAGAGAAACCAGAGGCTCATGTCCCAGACTAAATGCCCCTCTGGTCCCCCCAATAAAGCACGAGGCTTGGAAGGATCAAACTGTTTCCAAGTAAATCAATCATCTCCCAGAAGAAAACTTGAAAATAGTTCTAGGAATATAAAAATATCCAGCGCCCAACAAGGAAAAATGTGCAATGGCTAGAATCCAACTAAACAGCACCAGGCAGGCTAAGAAGGAAGACAGGAAAACAGGACCCGTAATAAGGAAGGACTCAAGCGAGCAGAAGTCCTAGACACGACCCAGATGACGAGTTGTCAGGGGTGGTCGCCAGCTACTGTGGCTGTACAGCATGTGCCCAAGAGGCCAAGGGAAAGACCCGATGTGCCAGAAGAGGCGGGGAAGACACGTGTTTCAAAAATAACTCAACTTTCAGAGACGAAAACTGCAATTCGATGGATGAGATGAACTGAAAACATTAGTGAACAGGAAGAAATGGCGATAAAACTTCCCAAAGAGAAACAGTGAGAAAACAGGCTGAAGAGAGGGTGTGGGGAGGGGGTGGGAGAGAATGAGAACCAGGGAGCTTGTAACAGCCCCACGTGTTCTACTGGGTCTGTAACCTGAGTCCCCGTGGGAGAGGAAAGAAGGCGCGACCAGATATCATTGGAAAAATAATAAACTAAGCATTTCCAGAATGGATGAAAATTGAAAACCCACAGTTCGAGAAGCTCCGTGAGTCCCAAGCGCAAGAAACACGAAGGAAGTGGCACCAAAGGGGATCATGATCGTGTGCTGAAGAGCTGTGGGGAAGCGCCCCAGGGCCACGGGTGGACGTCTTTGACTGGCAAAGGACACCCACAGAACGCCTGCAGCTGGCACTGAACCGTGAGGACATGGACATGTTCCCCTAAGACGGGGGCAAGGCGGGGGACGCCCCTCACCACCCCTACTGGACCTCACTCTGGGAGTCCCAGCCAGTGTGTGAAGACAAGGAGGTAAAAGGCATACAAATGGGGAAGGAAGACATCAAAACCATCTACAGATGACATGATGGTCTACGTAGATAGCGCCAAAGGCTCAAGGAAAAACTCCCAGGACTGGGCCTCCCTGGTGGCGCAGGGGTTAAGTCTCAGCATTATGAAGCTGTCCTCAGTCACTGCGGCCTGAGTTTGAACCCTGACCAGGGAGACTCCCACAGGGCGCAGCAGACCTCTCCTGTCTCCCCGCTCCTCCCCTCAGCAGTGGATTTCAGTCAATCCACCTGTTCTGCTCCCCACTCTGTCTCTGGTGAGTCCTCTCACTCCCCACACCTATGGCCTGCACCCCAGTTCTTGTATGCATAAATAAATAAATTAAATCTTTAAAAAAGGAAGTGCTCCCAGGACTAGTAAGTGACCACAACAAGGAGCCATGATACGAGTGGAAGAGTCAAGTCAACTGCTTCCCTATAAACCACCAGTGAACAACTGGAATTTGGGGTCCCCAATACAATGCCACTTACAGCTGCACCCCCCAAGGTGAAATACTCAGGTGTATATCTGAAAAAATATGTTTAGGATCGATATGTATAGGACAGAATATATGGATGGATGGAGGGAGGGAGGAATGGATGGATAGGCTATAGCTACAGATATGCAAAAAACTATAAAAATATGATGAAAGAAATCAACAATATACGTATATGCAGAAAAGCAAAAAAATCATGATGAAAGAAAACAAGATCTAAAGAAATGGAGATATTGGGCCTCCCTGGTAGCGCAGCGGTTGAGCGCTGTGCTGTGGAGCTGTCGGCAGCGGCGATGTGAGTTCGACGCCCGGCCGGGAAGAATCCCACATGGTGCGGCAGACCTCTCCTGCCTCGCCCGCTGCTCCCCTCAGCAGTGTACTTCTGATCTGCCTGTTCTGCTCCCCACTCTGTCTCTGGTGAACCCTCTCGCCACCCCACGCCTCTGGCCTGTACCCCAGCTTGTATGCATAAATAAAAAAAATCTTTAAAAAAATAAAAATAAAGAAATAAAGATATGGAGATATTCTTGTTTGTGGGTCCAACAATATTGCTACGATGACGACTGCCCCCTACTTGGCCTACAGATTTGACATGTCCCGATCATAACCCCACAAGCTACACAGTGAGTTTGAGAAGAAAGGAGTTCATACGCACCAGAGCAGAAGCCAATGAAGTAGTAAAAAATAGGGAAAGTCATTGAAACCAAAAGCACATTCGTTGAGAAAGTAAATAAAATGGAGAAAACTTTAGCCAAATTAATCAGGAAAAAAGAAAAAGAACACAAAACAGCGATACCAGGAAGGAGAGGGAGCATTGCCAGAGCACAGAGGTTGAAGGAATAATAAGGAAACATTAAGAACACCTCCATACCAACAAATTTGCCAACTTTCAGGAAACACACACATTCTCTGCAATACAAAACTACCAAAGCTCATGTAAGAAGAAATAGATAACTGGTTTTTAAAAATGCAATTGATAGTTTAAGATCTTCCTCAAAGCAAAGACCCAGAGGCCTTCACTGGTGGAATCCACCCAACACTTTAGGAGAAACAATCCCAATTCCACACAGACGCTTGCAGACGACGGATGCAGAAGGACTATTTCTCAACTGGCTAACTGGGCCAAAATCAGACAAGCGTATAACCAAAAAGAAGTGTTGGTTAGCACATGGAGCAAATGGACCTCTGCCCATTGCCCCGGGGAGCAGGATGGCCACACCCACGGATTCCTCCATCGTCCATGAGCGATGGAAGTGGGCGTTCGTGTGGAGACGTAAACACCCGTGTTCAAAGCTGGAGCTAGAAGTAGGAGCAGCTCAAAGTTCACCATCGAGTGAATAGAGGAACTGCACAATCCACACAGCAGATCCACTGCTCAGGAATAAAAGCATTAATATGCTTGACACTTGCACCAACCAAGTATGCTTGACACTTGCACTAAATCTCAAAGTAAGTGCTCGGAGGGAGCAAAGCAGCAACAGCACCTGGGTCTAAGTGAGACTAACAAGATGCAAACTAATCTACAGAGACAGAGGTGGGGGGTAAGGAGGGGAGAACGAGGGAATGATAAAGGGGCACAAAGGAACTTCCGGGGGTGATGAACATGTTCATCTTGATAGAGGTCACGTCTTGTGGATGCATGCATGTGTCAGAATTTATCAAATTGTTCTTTTAGAAAATCCTCAGGTGATTACATGTCTGTGAAACTCGCAGAAAGTCTCGTAAAGGGGAGGGATGCAATCTTACCGTCTTTATATTTATCTTATGACTCCAGAAACCTATCCAAATGTTAGGCGATATCAAAAATCTTTGGTAAAATGAAACAGGAGATAATAAATAGGAATTTAATCAGTTTGGACAAAGAAAGAGAAAAGATAAATTGAACCACCTCTGGACTTAAAGACTGTAGTTTACTTTCCCCCTTCACAGACCTTTACAAAAAAGAAACATATTTTTGGTCCAGGCCAGACCTGCATAGTTCAGCATGAGAGAAGAACTCTAGCCCCCACAAACCCTCAATTTCACACTCTCAAAATCCCACTGAAAAGTCTCCATTTCAAAACTCCACAAAAAGCACCCTGAGGGCTCTCAACTGCTGATGGGCCAAAGGGAGCAGAGCCAAGGTCCCAGGTTCCTGTACCTGCTTCCTGCACCTGTCCCCGAGGGCTGCCCGCCTCCCTCCACCTGGCTCTGTACGCAGTGTTCAGAGTAAGGCTAAGGTCAAGCCGCTCGGAGAGCATCCAGGCCTGTGCAAAGGTCGCTTCTCTGCACCCCACACCCGCTTCCAGCCCACCCAAACCCCCAGAAAACACTGCGCAGAGCACGATTGCAGAACAGCCCTCGAACACCACACACAGTCTAGTTCTTCGGTTCCTTAAATGCACTTGAAAAGGACATTCGCGCCATCGTTGTGGCATCTTCCAAAGTGAAACTTTCACCCTTGTTTGAGTTGCATGTGAGGCTTAATCTCAAGCCAAGAAAGAGGGCGGACTCATTAAACCTTGTGGATAAAGCCCCCAGAAAATTGGCTTTCTAGAAAGTCAAGTGTTAGGAGGGACACTTCCTTTTAAAGAGCCACATTTTGAAATTTCAACCACTTTGCTCAAGAACGAAAAGATCAACCACTCAATTAAAAAATGGGCCAAGGACTTGAATACATTTCTCCAAAGAAGACACACGAATGGCCAAAAAGCAGCAAAAAGCAGCTCAACATCGCCGGTCCTCAGGGGTTGCCGGTCATCAGGAATCGCAAATCAAAACAGCAGAGACAGCCCTTCCAGGGGAGAGAAACTGCACGAGTAAGCACAAGAGGCGGGGGCGGGGAAACCAGCCTTAGTGAACAAAGAAATGGAGGAACAGGGGGGGCCACTTCAGCGGCTGAAACCCTGAGTCTTCTCCCCGGCTCCGAACCGCCGTGGAGCCTGGTGCCCAGTCCGTTCCCAACCTTGTTCGGGAGAAGGCTCCAGGCGCCACGCCGCCCCGACGCGCACCTTAAACGGCCCTGTGTCCTCTCCTCGGCGTCGAGGGGGGCGCCGGCTCACTTTCCCTCTAAAACGGGGTCGCATGTGTAACGTTCCCAATGGCCTCAAATGGTCTAAAAAGCCACTTTTCGCCCTCAGGTTTTGCAAGCAGCTGGGGACCCTGATGCCGGGCACAGGCGTGGTGCCCCCCGTGGGGTGCTAGCGAGTCCACGGACCAAAGACGTGTCCATTTGCGATGGGACGGGCAGCGTCAGGGTCCCAGGCCAGGGCTGAGCGGGTGGCTGCCGAGGCGGGGCCACCCCGGCGTGGAGGGGGCGGCAGCCAGGGGTGCCCGGTGGGGCCACGCACATCCATGGCCCCGGCCTTCAGCTGTCCGGTCAGTCCTCACAGGAGCGACGCCGCGCGGCCAGCTCAGCGGCGGGTCCCGGCGGGCTCCAGGCTGCACAGCTTGTCGCAGCTTCCGCCAGCAGAGCCGCCGATACATACCTTTTTTTTTACACGAAAGAACCTTCATTTCCCCCTGTTTGTTCTCCATCCCCACGTGACCGTCTGCAGAGCAGGCCTGGGAGCCCGTAAGTGACAACCAAGGCCTCCAGATAACTGGCACTGAGGGACTGAATCTGAATTTGGAATAAGCTTCCAGAAGGGCCGGACACTGGTCCAGCGGCTAAGCCATCCTTCCGGAGCGAACGGGAAAACACACACCCATGGGCACCAGTGAGCACTGGGAGATGGATGGACACACGTCCTGGGGGACACAGAGACCCTGGACCAGCCGCCCAGTCCTGCCACCCTCCAGCTCTAAGGCGCCAGGCTACAGCCTCTGGGCTGCGTCTCCTGCAAAGTGGGAGAGCGAGCTGAGAGACACACGGGGTCACGTCCTTGGAGACTTGGAGTCTCTCAGTAAACCGCAGCCACTCCTGTTTCAGCTGGGAAAATCAGGGAGAGCTTCCTGGAGGAAGTGGTGCTTCACACCAAGTGACCCCGCCGGGTACCCAGACTGCACGAGCTGGGCACCTAGCGCCGGTTCTCCAGCGCCCTTCGCTCTCTGGAGGGTTTTGTCGCGCGTTGCTTCCTTGTTCACAGTCCCTCTCCCCGGAGCAGGTGAGGGCTGTCTTCTTAGCTGCTCTTTCCAGAGTGTGGGAGTGGCTGCCGGCGGGAGCACCAGTGCAGGCTGCCCGCCCAGCGCTCGAGGAGTCCCGGGACTCCTCCCGCGTGTTTCATTCGCTCCTGGTGAGCGAGGCGTCGGGGGCACCCGTGGCTGAGCCAGCGTCACAGCCCGGCAGTTGGGCTCTGAGATGGCGGCCGTTGCAGACCAAGGTCTCATCGGCCCTGCATCCCTGCTGCACCAGAGCGCCCCGAAAGGGCCTGGCTCTGCTGCCCACACAGGACACGGCTCCGGCCAACACGCCCAAGAAAAGCAGGTCTTCACCTGCAGCAGGGGCTCCTCGGGGCAGCCTTATAGACACACACTGCGACAGCCACAAAGACGCCAGAGCGCACGCCGCGCCAGCCCCTCCAGCGGCCCCAGGCCCGGCCCCCAGGCCCCAGGCCGGCCAGGAGGGTAAGTCTCGGAGCAGCAAGTCAGACAGGTGGCCCCGGCCTCCGCCCGCAGGGCCAGCTTCTGGGGGCCCCGAGGCACGGGGGCCCCGGGCCCGTCACCGCGTGTCACTGCGTGCACATCCAGACGGCACAGATGGGCCGGCCGGGAGGCTGCCAGCAGCTGGCGCGGAGCTGCCGGGAAGAGGGAGCGCGAGAACATGGCGGCACAGCTGAGTCTCCGCCTGAAGCGGACCGGGCCAGGGAGGAGAGGCGGGCTGGCCAGCAGGCCCGCTCCCGGCACCCACCAGTGGGGCCCGTGTGACCCGAGAGTTGGGGCACTAAAGACGGGGTGCACCGCCAGCCCTGCGCCGGCCCCCGCCCGCGAGGTGCTGAGCCGGTGGCTGCGGCAGGCCCAGAGCGCAGGTGGGGGTGAGGCGAGTGGGGTGAGTAAAAGAACCAGAGCCCAGGGGTGGCGAGGGAAGCCCGACATACACACAGCCACACACACACATATCACACATATACCACACACAGCCCCGCACCACACACATACCACACTCACACAACACAGGTATCATATGTATGCACACCACACGCCCACATCACACACATAAACCACACACACAAGCCACAATGCACATCATACTCATACCACACTCACACATGCATCACACATGTACACATGCACACACTACACACATCACTCATACAGCACGCTCACACTATACACACATCATACCCTCACACACCATATGCTCACACACATATCACACGTAAACCACACACTCACCCACACATGTACCACACATGCCATACACACCACACACGTACCACAACACACATGCCACACATCACACATACCACACATGTACCACCACACAACACACATATGTACCGGAACATGCATGCCACACACCACACACGTGTACAGCACACATGCCACACACAGAGAAACATGCCACACAAACACACACGCCACACACATTTATATACCCCCACACCCCCACAGGCACGTGTGCATACGGCCTCACACACGCCCTTTCATCACTGTCAACACCCGTGCTCGCAGCAGTACCCGTGCTTGCCCTGCAGCGCCGCATGGCCTGGCCCCCCGTGAGAGACCAGAGCTCCCGCCTGCCACCGCCCAGCCTCCCACGGGCTGCAGAACGCCTCTGTCCACGCAGCCGGCCAGCTCCCCGTGGCCGCTCGCCCAGGGCCTGCCCGCTGGGTGCAGCCCCGACAGGCCCAGCTGCGGCCTGGGGCGGCCGCAGGAGTCACCACCAAAGCGACGCGGATGCAACAGCAGGTCCCAGCCTGAGATGTGCGGGCCTGTCCCATCCTCCTCGTCACCCGGTGTCGCCCGCTGACTCCGAGCGCCGGTCCCCTTCCTCTAGGCAGCCCAGGCAGCAGAGACACTCTGGTCTAAGAGCCTCCCTCGCGGCGCGGCAGGTTAAGCACAGACAGACCGCGTCACCGCAAGCTCCCGGGAAAGCTGCTCCCGCGACTCAGGGTCCAGGACGGAGCGGATGGAGGCAGGCTGGCCCAGGGTCAGGCGCTGGGACAGCCGGGGCTCCGGGGTGTCAGCCCCCAGGTGGGTGTGGGGCCGATGTCTTTACCTGTGCTCCCATCTTTTTGCTCTGCCATGCTCCCGTGGGGGGCGGGGGTACCCGTCTAACCTTAGCTTTGGGTTACTGAGCCTGAACCACGAGGCGGGCACTCCTGCTTGTCTTCACATTGAGGGTCCAGAGAAACCCAGGCCTCAGCCTGGGCACCTGGTCTGGAGGTGCTTCTGCCTGGGCCCCTGTCCGCACAGGCAGGGACCCCAGCCCCAGGGCACAGGGCTCTTCGGGGCCACTCCAGGCAGACCGTCCTCACATGGCTGGGAAGTGGAGTAGTGTTATTAGAACTCAGCCCCGGGAGCGCGGCTCTTCATTCCGTGAGGCCGGCGGAAAGGACGGAGCAGCCCGTCTCGCTCGCCCAGAGGCCACCCTGTCTGCAGGCGAAGGCTGAGCATCGCTCAGAAGAGCAGCAGAGAGGCAGCTGTGGCCCTTCAGACGTGAGTGCTTTGTAATCATTTCCCCAAAAACGAAGGACGCGAGCCTGTCACTTCAAGAAACACAATGGACAGACTCGCTGCCAGTGCCCAGGGAAGCGTTCCAGGAAAAACAGAACTTTGGAAAATTTGCCTGGGTCTCCACACACTGGACACCCTCCCGGCACCCGCAGGCTCCCCAGCGACAGGAAACCTGGGGTATTCTGATAGTCTAAGTCAGGAATGTGTCCACTGGGGAAGATCTGCCCAACTCGGGGTGAATTTCTTTCAAGCGACTGAGGCGAGACATTACAAAGTCACGCACAGGTGCAAGAGCCCTTCCAGCAGGCCGGACCCAGAGGCCTGAGGACCTCGGCCCCAATGGAGCCTGGGGCTGGGAGCAGCGGCACGGCTGGCACATGCATCTCCGCGACGGGCCCTCCGCTCTGGGGCCTGGGCCCGGGCCTCACGCTGAGAAATCGTCCTGTGCTTGCACCTGAAAATGGTGTCATTTTGGCCTGAGTGTCCCCCACTGTAACAGAGCACTGTTGACGGCGCTGCACCAATGGAGAGGCCAGGGGTCAGAGAGCCCCGTGGACCAGGGTCCGGGAAATCTGCCCCAGTCATCACCGGGGCGCGGAGCCACGGGGGAGACCAGCAGAGCACCCAGCCTCCAGGGAGCCAGTCTTTCTGTTGCGTGCAGAACACCCATCTGCAACCGAACTTTCTGGAAGCACTTCTGGGCAGGGTGCTCTGAGCACAGGAGGCCAGCCCCACCCAGCGTCAGCAGAGTGTCTGGAATCGGAAACAGCCCTCCCAAAGGAAACGGGGTACCCGCTAGTCAACGGAACAAGCGTGAGCTGGAGAAATAAACAGAAAAGGCGAGAACCAGGGAAACGGGAACAAGCGAGCTCTGAGCCTCGGCAGCCACCAAAGTGCCTGTTTCACAGGAGTCTCCACATTCTTACTGCCGCCAGATTGCCCAGCAACCACCTTTTACCTCCAAGCAAACACAGACGCCAGCCGGCAACGCCACAACAGAAGCAATTCCCAGTCACTAAGGGGTTTATCGTCCAGATCTTAAAGAAACATCACACACCCACACAAAGCAAGTGAGAAATGTGCTCCCAGCCGCTCCTGGGCCTCCCGAGAACCGCAGGCTCTGTCGCCCGGGCAGGAGGGCTCTTCCCGGCTGTGGAGAGCTCGCCAGGAGCCCATACAGTCTGGTGATTTAAAACAGATACCCAGTCATCCTCATTTTAACAAAGACAAACAAAAAGAAACTATTGTTTGGTTTCCTTGAAGAAAAACAAACCGTCAGTTTTCTCTAAAATAAATCACTGTTGATCACGACACAACAAAGGGGCTTGTCAGTGCCGCACTAGAGGCATTGGGTTTGTTTTTACAACAAAGCCTGGCAGAGCTCAGTTTAAGCACCGGAGAATATTCAAGCTCACAGACGGCCAGACAGCCGGGCAGAGCTCACACCAGGAGCTGTGGGTTGTTCAGGAAGGATCTGGAAGGATACAAACTTGACCTGGCTCTGCCACCTTGAACTTGGCAGCTTCCAACAACTGCTTGAGGGCTTTCCTGTGAGCTGGGTGGTGATGCTAATGAATGGGCACCTGTGATACTACATCATGTTCAACCTCCGGAAGGAAAAGCTGCGTAAGTCACCAAACCAGCATATGACAAAAAGGTCCCTACTGTATAATGCTAGAATCCTATGTGTGGGTAAAGATCCATTCAGAGTGTGAGAGCAATGCATTTTAATGGAATCGAGTGGAAAAAAAAAAAAGACACCAACAGCCAGAGTTTGAGTGCTGCCACGCCCCCGCTGCATGCCCTTGGGCAAGGCCTCCCCCCTGCAGAGTCTCAGCTGCTCCTGACCCAACCTGACCCAACCAACCAGGCCCACCTGCCTGGGGGTGCAGTGGAGGCCTGGGAAAGCTAAGGGGTGTCATCAGTCTCTGCTGAGCTAAGATGCAAGCTCTGTGTTCTTTAAAACTCACATTTTTAGGGCCTCCCTGGTGGTGCAATGGGTTAAGCACATTGCTATGAAGCTGTCCGCAGCCACTGTAGCAAGAGCTTCACACCCAGCTGGGGAGATCCCCACAGGGCACAGACCTCTCCTGCCTCGCCCGCTGCTCCCTTCAGCAGTGTACTTCAGTGGATCCGCCTGTTCTGCTCCCCACTTTGTCTCTGGTGACCCCTCCCGCCGCCCCAAGCCTCTGCCTGTAACCCAGCTTGTATGCATAAATAAATAAATCCTTAAAAAAAAAAAACTCACATTTTAACATAACACATTCTTCTTCATACCTAGGTTTATGACCTGTTCATTTCAAAACGGCTTCATAATAAAACTGGTTCCCTTGCCTTTCTTCTTTGGATTCTTTCTTTTTAAGGCAAGTTTTAGCCCTGTGTCCTGGGGGGGCCTTTCCATCCCTAGGTCTCCCTTCCCCTTTCACTCTTCAGTATTTGGGGAAACAAGTCATGTTCCACAGAACAGCATGAACGACGATCGCGGTTTGGGCGCCCGCGGTCTGCAGTCACTGTGCGTCCTGGCTTGGCCGTGCTGTGCCTTGACCTGCCCACCTTGGGCTGCAGGGCAGACGCAGCAACCTCAAGGCAGGTGCGACAGGGGTGCCGGGGTCAGATTTTCCAGAGCACAGAGGTAAGTCTTCAACTTGCCTGAAGTCTGGGCACAATATCAGTTGATCACTACTTATCAATTCGGATTAGTGTAACAACATGCAAACTTCAGAGTCTACTTACAGCACTACATTTTTTAAAACGATGAAGCTAGCCTTGATCATATACCAGATTATCTTTTCTACAACCCCCAAACCATGTAAGTGTACATGCTAGGGTTCTTGAAGTTTTGCCTTGGAGAATTTTTAAAAGCTAAGCGATTGTTTTACTTTTTTTCCCCTTTCCATCAAAAGCCAGTACTTGCACAAGCTTGTCATGTGTTGAGAAATAAAATTGACAGGGCTGCTATTTCACGTGCACGGAACTGGTTCAGCCATCCCCATAAATCCTTTCACTCAGACCAAGTAACAAGATTAATCACCTTTCCTCAAGAAAGGCAACTGAGGAAGAAAGGCAGCTAAGGAGATTTCAGGGCTAAGCAGGCCACTTCATTTCCAAGGGCGCGCCTCATTTATTCAGCCTCTCTGAGAGCTGGGGTGCTGGCGGTGTGGAGCAGATTTTTGGCAGAGAACACGAGAGAGCCCCTAGCTCAGGGTTCCTCTGCCACAGCCAGCTCGTAGGCACCGGCAGAGACTAGGAACACTTTATCCTTCCCTTGCTTTTAAACCATGTAAGGATATTTTGCTAAAAATAAGTAAATTTTAACAAGATGCTGATGACTGGTTACTGGGAGCCCCACAGGAGCTATTCCGGCCTCTATTCAAGGGTTTAGATGATTTCTTTAACTCCTGAAACTTTCAGCAGCCCCCAGAGAAACCTCCCGCAGCCCCGCCCACCTCCGCAGCCCCGCCCACCCCGCAGCCCCACCTCTGGACACCTGTCCCTTTGGTGTGGGTGAAGCCCCTCAGCTGGCCACACTAGAGAGCCCACCATACGGGGCAGGGAGGGGCCACACACTGGGGGGACAACACACACAGACCCCCCCAGGCTCCAGCAGGGAGGGGCCGTGGGGCACCTGAATGCCACGGGTCCCCCAAGGACCTCGGCCCCTAACCCTATATGCTAGCCCACAGCTGCTGTTTCTAACTACAGTCTAAGAAGAATCATCGAGTGCATATTGCCTCAATTTTACATATTCAAGTTTAGGTTAAAAGTCATTTATTTGCTTGCCTTTCCTTTCCAGTCTAAGCCCGGCTGTGTGAGGCACCGCCCCCCCCTCCCCTCTGGCCACTGACCAGCCCGGGCCCCAAACCAGCCAGGTGCACACCAGCCCGTCCACTGCAGGGTTCCACACAGCCCATGTCCACTCAGCCAACGCGGCGCTGTCCTCGCTCTCTGCGGCTCCGCTTTCTGGGGTCACTCACTGTCCGAAAACATCACGCGCAGTGAGGTATGTCGAGAAAGAGGCCTCATTCACGTAACTTGTATTGCAGCATTGCCGTAACTGTTCTATTTTGTTATTCGTTATTGAGTTTAATCTCTCCTGGGCCTGATTTATCAATGAAACTTGATCATAGATGTATACGTGAGGGTGGCGAGTACGTGTAGTATACATATCCTCCCTGGATATGTAGGATTTGTTACCATCTGTGGCTTCTGGCATGCACCAGAGGTCTTGGGAAGGGTCTTCTGAGGGTGTCAGAGAGAACTTGGGGAGGTAAACCCCAAACACCAAGGGGGGGGGGGCCGCACCGGTGGCAGGTGCGACTGGAGGGGCTGGAGTCGAGGAGCTGGGAAACGTCTCTTGGGAAAGAGAAACAACAACAAAACGGTCAGCTGCAGATACTGAGCAGAAGGGAAGCGTCACTGCTGCGTCCCCTAGCCAAGTGCCAAGCCTTGTTAACAGCAGACGCACAAATCTCCGTTGAACAAAGGAAGGAAGGAAGGAAGGAATAAATTTAGTGAAGTCGGGAGACTCCCTGAACTCTGCTTTCTCAGACCATCCAGACCTCTGGCTGCTGGGCGCCCTGTGCCCCTGGGCCACCCTGGGCACCTGGGACAGTGACTGACCCCCACCCCGGGCACCCTTCACCTCCAGCCAGGCCTTCTAGGACTGTCAGGTGTCCTGGGGTCTCTGGGTGCAGCCCTGGGGGAGGCCAGCCAAGCGGACTCCGCAGGAACCCCTGGCACAGAGCTCGAGGGCCATCGGGTCCTGCCAGACCACAAAGCCCGACTGGAGTGCTCTGAACTGGGGTACCCGCCCAGAGTGGCATTGGGGTGTAGAGTGCACAGCATACCGCAGGAGGGGCGATCACACCCAAAATACCCTTGCAGGAAAGCAGAAGAACTTTCACACTAACAGAAGTAAACATAAGCCCCCCCAAAGCCACCAATTCAGAGGAGTTTCTCCCCTCCCCCAATGATTTCAGACCAAGATAAGCTTAACTAACAAATAAGTCAGCAAAAGCTGTTTGGTTTTTAGAGCCCTCTGGATTTGGGAACTGCAGCTGAGGGAATGGGGCTGCCCGAAAAGCTAGTTCTCCCTGTGGACACTGGATCTCAAGGCATCAGAGATGAACCTCGGGCTGGGAGGGGACCCCGAGCAAGCTGAGCGCTGGCCTGGGTCCAGCTGACTGTCCGAGGGGGACCTTTCTGACCGTTTTGTTGTTGCTTCTCTTTCCCAAGAGGCGTTTCCCAGCTCCTCGACTCCAGCCCCTCCAGTGGTGTGGCCCCCCCCCTTGGTGTTTGGGGTTTACCTCCCCAAGTTCTCTCTGACACCCTCAGAAGACCCTTCCCAAAACCTCTGGTGCATGCCAGAAGCCACGGATAGTAACAAATCCTACATACCCAGGGGGGATATGTATACTACATGATGCGGCTGCCCAACGGGCCAGCCAGAACAGAACCTGAGGCTTGGAGAGTGAGGCTAGCTCCTGCAGTCGGCAGGCTCTGCTGCTTCAGGCACTTGGCCACATGATTCAAAGGAGCATAGGGGCTTCTAAACCTGGAAAAGCAAGAGCACGGCGCTCTGCCAGGCCACGGCCCCAGGAGCAAGGCCAAAGCTCGGCTGAGGCACCGCTTGGGCAGATGGGGCTGTGGGCAGCTCGGCAGAAACACTGTGGACTCCCGGAGCCCTCGTGTCACGGCATCTGTTTGCTTCATCCAGACCATGTTGAAAATCAGGTTTTCTTAAAGCAGGGCATTGCCTGAAGCACTTTTTCGAAGCCCAGGTAAAAACAAGAACAAAATTTGCAGAATAAAGTGCCGTGACTTATGGCCTGTCTTCCTCAGCAGGTAAAGCGAAGTGCTCAGGACAGTGACTGACAGGTGGGGTGGACGAGACAAAAGGACAAACACAGGGGCCAGCGGCAGAGCCCAGTCCCGGGAGACCAGGCTGGGATGGCAGTGCCGACTGGGCTGGTCGCACCGTGACGCCAGCATGGCCAGCAAGCCCAGTGTAATTAAACACTGCGTGAATGACCTTGACACATGAGGGGGCCCTGGGACTGTACCTCTCTAGCGTGGGGAGTGCTGGACCCGGGCTGTGTTTCAAGGTCAGTAAGCGAGACTAAAGGAGGATGCCAGTGACTCTTGAGGACGTCCTTAGTTGCGCTCTGTGTTGCCGGGTCCATCTCCCAAAGCTGGAACAGAACACAGGTTCACCTATGCTTGGAGGCCACGTTGAGCCAAAAAATTGGGGGGCAAATAACCCCCCTAAAATGACCACCACACACACACGTCTATAGACAAATACACGCCCCACGGAGGCGGAGCACCACGGGCCCGTCGGAGTCGTCCTGCCCTCGCCGTCCTTGATAAGACAGGCCGTCCTGTGTGACTTCGGCGTGGGGTTTGTGGGAGGTTAGTGTTCAGCTTCTCGTGCAACAGCCTTTCCCGGGCCTGCACTAGGAGGGCGCGAAGTGAAGAGAACGCTTGGGGCCCCTCCCCGTGAAGAACTTACTCGGTGGTGGCGGTGGCAGAATCTCGGGGTATACAGCTGGCAGGCAGCAGGTGGACGCACACCGACACCCACTCTAGGAGTGCAATTCATGCCCCAAGTGCGAGGAAAGACCGAGAACTCCGGGGGGGCTGGGACATTTTCTCCCACATGTTGTAGACTGGGTGCCCAGGGTGAACTGTATTTTCATATGGAAACCGGGGCGAAGGGTCGATAAAGCACCAGTAAAGTCCTCCTGAAGGGGCATGGCCGCCACAGGAGGGGCCGCAGAGGGACCCAACTCAGTGTTTCTGTGATGCCCACTTGGCACAGGAACGGAGCCAGTCAACACAGCTGCAACCCGCCAGGGGACAGGAAGGCGACACTCGGCACCAGCACCTCCGCCCCAGACCAGGCGCTGCGCCTCCCGGCTCGCCCTCCAGCCCTGCTCTCCATCCTCCCTCCTGTCCTCTGCGCTGGGGGCATGAGGTGATGCAACGAGCCGCCGGCTCCCCGGCTTCCTCGGGGTTGGCCCAACAGGGCACAGAGCAGCAGCGGGGAGGGAGTAAAGGAAGGCCAAGGTCTTTCTCCCCCTGCTTCCTGGTGTAGAGTGGACGTGAGTTGACTGATCTCAACTCCTACCTGGTAGCCCCGTCTACACAGTCCTCTCTGAATCCAGGTCCAGTGATGGGTAACTGCTCCCCCCTTGCCCTTGGGGTCCAGGGCAAGCTACGGGCTGGGCCAGTGCTGGCCTGATGCTAAGCCTGGGGCGTCCCAACACAGCTCTGTAAATACCCCCTTTGTTAATCTCCGCTTAAACTGCCCATTCGAGGGCACCCCCTCTCCTGCCAGGGCACTGATGGAATCGCCCACCTCCACCCCCACAACAGCCTCCCTTCCCGCAGCTGAGGGCCGAGGACCGGGGCGAGCGCCATCCTATTAAAAGGCAGAAGCAAGATTCCAGCCCAGCTCTGCCAGGGCCCAGCCCCGGGAAGGGTAATTCGGCGGCAGACTAGAGGCTCTCGAAAGAAGCGCCATGCTCTTTGCGCTAAATCCCAAGCGCTGACGATGCGCGGCAGAGAGGTGCCACCCCGGCCTGCCCACGCTCCCGAACCGTGCCGCAGATGAGCCGCTCTGGCCAGACATTCACATCGGCAGGGCGCGCCAGGTGTGCAACAGCAACCTCGAAAGGAGAAAACTGAACCTCGGAGACAGGCCGAGGTTCCATCCAGAACTCCCTCTGTTGTGGGACCTCTGCCGGCCGGCCCCCTCCCGCTCCGAGCGAGCTGGGAGGGAACATGCGTTTCTGGCCATCGGAGGCAGAACGCAGTCACAGAATTTCTGCAGCAGCAGACGCCCCTCAGCATTCTGCTGCACTGCTCTGAGCCCCCACTCCCACAACCCCGCCACGTCGCCCTTCTCGGCTTGTCAGACCGGCCTTTGTTGCTGCCCACGCAGCAGGGGCAGTTCTGAGCCTGCGCCCTGGCTCCCGGAGTCTGCACCCCCGTTCTTGAGCCTGGCCTTGCACCGGCTCTGCTTGGAGGAAAGAACGCGCTTTTATTACAGGGATGTGGAGATAAGATACTCAGGCTTTGCACGGGCCAGGGGGAGTGGCTGGGAAAGCGCTCGTGCCAGCTGGGGACGCCCCCGCAGGAGCACAGCACCTGGCCCTGCAGGTCACTGCCCGCTCTGCGCTGGACTTTGGACCCAGCTTAAGATCCGGTAGCCTCACGCCGCTGTAGCTTTGTAAAAGGCGCCGCAAGTGAAGTAAGCCCATCACAGAAGGCGGGGTACCACTCAGTTGAGGTCCCCAAAGGGGTCGATTCACAGAGGGGGGGTGGCAGGGAGGGGGAGGGGCATGGGGACAGACTCCATGGGGCCGGGCTGGGCTGGGTGCAGCACCCCGCTGCAGCAATGCCCCGTACTTCACGTCACGGAAGCGCATGCCTGAGAATGGTTAGGACGGTCAAGTTCACATGTATTTTACCTCAAATAAAAATGGTTAAAGGGGCTAAGAAACACAAGAGAACAATTACTAGAATAAGCCTGCAAGGAAAGAACTAGAGCTGACAACAGGCTGAAGAGTGTCCTTAATGCTTGGTCTGAGTGGGCTGCTGCCAAGGTTCAAACTTTCTAGTTACCGGCTCAAAGGACCATTTCACATTCTGCCCTGAGAAGACTCACTGGCTCAAACCACACGCACTGCAGCCTGGGATGCAGGGGTCCAGGAGCTCTTGGCCCAGGGGGAATCCAGGCTGGCAGGGCTCCCCGCCCGGGAGCTGGGTTCTGCACGACTAGGGCTGTTGGCCTCTCCGGCTGCAGGGGCGCAGGGGACAGCACAGGGGGGTGGGGGGTGAAAACAGAGGTTTAAGAGATAAGACTCAGAGGAAAATGAGATTTCCGCCTTAGAGTATTGAAGGGGGGTGATTTGAAGGGAAAATAGGTGGTGAAGAGGAACCCTGGGGGCCCCTGCACCCAGCCCAAGGGGCCCGAGCTCTCCGCGGCAGGGCGGACCTAAGCCCCTTCTGGACCCCCCTTCTGCCTAGGCCATTCCGCCTTTGGCTCTATCATTCACTCATCAAACACACTTTGTACTAAGCTGACTGTGGACATTCTTTTTTTTTTTTTTTTACATACTAGCTGGGGTACAGGCCAGAGGCGTGGGGCGGCGAGAGGGTTCACCAGAGACAGAGTGGGGAGCAGAACAGGCAGATCAGAAGTACACTGCTGAGGGGAGCAGCGGGCGAGGCAGGAGAGGTCTGCCCCACCATGTGGGATTCTCCCTGGCCAGGCGTCGAACTTGCGTCGCCGCTGCCGACAGCTCCACAGCGCAGCGCTCAACCGCTGCGCCACCGGGGAGGCCCTGACTGTGGACATTCTAAGAACACCGGACAAGTTCCAGCCTGGGGGCCACGGGGAAGTCGCCTAGATGCTGGGGCCTCCCAAGTCCACGTCAAAATGAAGACCACAGTAGTAGCCACCTCCCTCCAAGGGTGCTGAGGACTGCAAGGGGGAACACCTTAAAGTGACTGGACCTGGGACCCTGGGGTGCTCGGTGAGAAGCCCCACATCAGTGTTTCTGACGCCTGCCCAACACACACACACACACACACACACACACACACACACACCCCAACACCAGTGCCCGCATGGGTGAGAGGATGAGTGAGACGGGTCCGCCTTTTCCGCAAGCATGACTCACAGCGCCAGGCCTTCAGCTCGGGGAGCAGCGGGGTGTGGGCGATCCCGCTTGGTTTCTGGCTGAAGCAGAGATTTGGGGAAGTGTGCTAAGAGACCCCCATCTCTGTGACAGCCGCGGCGAGCCAGGGGGCGCCTGGGCCAGGGCTGCCGTGTCCCACCAGCTCTGCGCTAGGGCTCAGCCCGGCACCTGGGCCCACCTCGGGGAGTCCCACGGCTGCCCGACTGCTTCTCGCGGCGGCATATTTTTCTAAGAATGGTAAAATCCTGGTTACATAAAATAACTTTTGTTGGGGGCTGATTTAACAGTCAAATCTCTTTTACTGTTAAAAATGCTAGGTTTGCCAAGAACGACTTCACTGTGTCAATTACTCGGGCTAAAAATAATTTGTCTTAAGCCTGTTAAGCCGCCAAGAGCCTTTCACAAATGTTTCTGCTGATTGATCCCAGAGGCCCGGGGCCCAGCCGGCCAGGCCTGCGCGGCGCGTCCGGGCTCATCGCTGGCTCATCGCTGCCCCTCCGGCACCAGGGTCTTCCCGCCAAGCCCCCGGCCTGGAGTGCTTCCCAGTCGAATGCCCGCGTCTGGGTGTCTGGGATGAGATGTCTGTGTGGGCACGCGTGTGCTCACACACGTGGCACGGACACTACGCGTGCGGGTATGCACACCTGTGAGCTCTACCACGGAGCCATTCAGGACTTCAGAAGAGCCGTGTGGGGGTCCGTGGGCTCATTCAGCCCACGCGAAAGCCCACTATATGCCAGGCACTGCCAGTTCAAACACGCGGAGCTCCTGGGAGACTGCCCGGAGGTGGTGGTGGTCTCAGGGAGATATGAAAATAAAACACAGTGGCCTCTGGGATCATACCGATGACGGACTTTGTACTCAACACCATGGGGTCACCAAGGAGACCCCTGTGGTAGTAGGGGCTGTGGCAGCGGGGGCAGGGGCCAGGCTGGCTTGGCTGCCACTCCCTAAGGTGCCAGGGGGCAGGTGGCATGGGGGGTGCTGAAGACCTCACACAGGAGGCTCTGCTGAGAGATGTGTCTTCCAGGAGGACATTCCCGACCTCTGACGTCTGGCGGGTGAGCTCCTCAGTGTAGGGGTTCACCCCTCCACGCTCATGCTGGCCGCTGCACCCCAGACCCTGCACCCCACAGCCTACTCCGCCCCTCAGCTTCTCTGTCCCACCTTCACCCTCCCCTGAGCCACACCTCAGACCCCCACCACCCTCAGCTGCTCTGCCAGCCTGCCCGCTGGGGAGTGGCATCGGACCTGTCTGCCTGGTTGTAAAACCCCCGCCAAGTTCACCTGATCCTGGGTGAGCCCAAACCCCTCAGGCGGCTGAGCGCCCACTGGGCCCTCCCAGCCCACTCCGAGGCCCCCACTCTGACCCTTCAGTTTCGAGATGGTCCTCCCCTTCCCCCCACAGAGCTTCCTAAAAGTTTTCCCCGTCTGCTCTCAGTGAGCGACTTGTACTCACCCCAGAAAGCACAGCCCTCTTAGGCCGCCCTAGGAAGCCCCGGCTGGCCCCGCCAGGTCCGAGGCCTAACGTCTCAGCACCACCCAGGCCGGGCCCCTCGGCAGGGACTGATGGCCCTGCGGGCAGCACCAGCCTCCTGAGGGCCAGGGCCCTGCCACTGCATGAGGGTGGAAGCCCCAGGCCGGTGTCTGACGGGCACGTGGGTGCTTCATTCATCTGATAAAAAAAGGAATGGTGTGAAGGGGTGAGGCTGCAGGCAGAAAGGCTGGTTTGGTGACTGCTGTTATTTTGAGGCCATGTCCAAACCCAGATGAGGGCTGAGGAGGTCTGAGCTAAAGCAGAGGGGTGGGTGGCTGCAAACTGGGGGGGCAGAATCTCCCCGGCAACCAAGATAGAGGGTGGGGGAGAGGAGTCCAGCAGGATTCCAGGAGAGTCGGACGATTGGGGGGTGGAATTTTAGATGGTTTTGTCCTCTGCACACAGCAGGTGTTCTTTTTCTTTTTAATATATATTTTTATTGTTATTTATATCTTTTACATTTTGTATTGCCCTCGGGTAACCCACCACCAATTCACCCGTGATCCATCTCTGTGGTCCCTTGTGTCCTTTTCGACTCCATTTTGTGCCTTTATCCTCCCCCTCCCCCCACCCCCCAAGTGTCTCTCTCCTACTTGGTTTCCCTATAGTCCACAGCAGGTGTTCTTAAACTGGCTCCATCTGTAGTGGACCTAAGGTCTCTGTCCACCAGGACGTGCTGACCCATCATCACCTTCATTCCCTATGTCTGCCCAGGGCGCCACCCGCCAGCAATCCCAGCCGCAACCCTTAGGGGGCTATGGCCCTGTCACCAGGCTGGAAATGCAGAATCTGGCTGCACCCCTTGGAGGGTCCCCTCCCTCTGTGGGGGGGCCGAAGATCTCCTGTTGGTGCTCCCTTGGCAGACTTGGGGTTTGAGGTCCTTGCCCTCCTGCCCCACCCAAACCTGTGAGCACCGTTGGTCCCTATGTAGCCGGGTTGTTTACTAAAGCCAGAGAGTTTGTTTGAGTCATTTGGGGGAACGCTGGCAGGCTGGGTATACCACTATGCTTAAGATTCAACTAAACAGGGGCCTCCCTGGTGGCGCAAAGGGTTAAGTCTCAGCGCTATCAAGCTATCTATCGCCAGCCACTGCAGCACGAGTTCAATCCCCAGTAAGGGAGTTGCTGTCCCACAGGGTGCAGCAGACCTCTCCTGTCTCGCCCGCTGCTCCCCTCAGCAGTGGATTTCAGTAGATCCGCCTGTTCTGCTCCCCACTCCGTCTCTGGTGAAGCCTCTCACCTGTCCCCCCAGCACCTCTGGCCTACACCCCAGCTCTTGCATGCATAAATAAATAAATATTTGGGAAAAAAAAGATTCAACTTTTTTGGGATTCAACTTTATTTGGGGAAAAAAAAGATTCGGGAAAAAAAAAAGATTCAAAAAAAAAAAGATTCAAAACAGTCCACAAAACATGGTTTCCACCAACAGTGTTTCCCAATGAAGTTACAGCTTTAAACAAAATCGCAAGTGCATCCGTCTAGCTCTTAATGAAGAAGTATTCTCAAGAAAGCTAAAGTTCTGGAGAGAGCTATTCCTTCGACGTAATCCCAAGAGGATGTGCACTGGCCCCTGCAGACACCTGAGGACATCTGGTCCTGAACAGGTGTGTACAGGTGTGCTTTCCGTGGACACCAAGTGGCCATGCCACACATCCAGTGAGGAGCCTGAGCGGGGCTGGGCTGGCAACGGCCCCAGCTTCTGCAGCCCACTCTTTATTAGCAACATCGCTGACAGCATTCAAAACATTCTAGTATTTTCCTAATACTAGCAATCCTCTTTCAATAAGCCAGGATTGTTAAAGATGAAAAATAGCATTTTTCCCTGAGATTTTTGTCAGTATAAGACAGCACTGATTTTAAGGCCTCGGTTAAAGCACCTTACTAGTAAGAGCACTGCCTTCATGTACAATTTCCAGGATTATCCGCAATTATGTTGTTCACGCTCCTCATTTTACAGCCTAATAGGCAGTAACATTGGAAAGGAAATGTGACTTCTCTTTTCGGAGCCACCCTCCACCCACTAAAATGTTCATTTTTTAAGAGAACCTACAAAAAGGCTTGCTCAGTCTCAAAAACGAACAATAACCAACGAATGATTACTTTTGAAACACAGTTCTGTGACTTTTCCACCAAAATGCTTGGATTTGTTTATAATGTCATAAATGCTTGTGGTTTGGCTATAAAATAAATTCCTTGCCGGGTGGAGTTCCGGGCGTACCCATGAGAAACTCTCGCTGAGCCTGGACCTGCTTGCACGCTGCGTGGAAGCGTTCCCTTTTGATTTTGCTATCAGTCACCAGGTTGTGCTGTTACCGTGGGAGAAGGCAGAAGGGGTGAAGACAGCCTGTGTTGAGATGGCTTCCTTACAAGAGTCCCTGCATCCTTTGCGATTCAACTCTTTGCCCACTTGAAAATTCCATCACCCTCCTAGTTAAGGAAAAGAGTTTGGTAGCCCAGCTGCCAACCATGTTGATGATTTCAAATGAACTACTCTTCATTTCCAAAATGTAAATGCTCAAACATTAAAATAATTCTCCATTTTAAAAACTAGAAAAAAAAAAGAAGTGGCTATAGCTCAAAGGGTTATTATAGGGATTTCAAAATGTCACTGGGAGAAGCAAACAGGGCGGACCTGACCTGCCATGGTTATTAACAAGCAGATCTGCAGAACAGGCCAGGCTAGACCAGGGGACTGGCAAATACACCACGTGTGGGCTTTAAAGGATCATTGCATGAGGCTAATGCCACTTGGTAGGGCAAGAGGGAGAAAAGACCAGGATCATAAGCCTTTGAGGCAATGACAAATTTCCAGGTATTAAAGTGTGAAATATTTTATAGGAGTGCTGGGATTATTTACAGCATTACAATCCAGATTCCAATTGCATGGTAATCTAATAAGGTTCTACCTGCTGGAGGAAATTCCCCCTTCAAAAAGAAAAGAATAGGAAAAGAAAGGGCTTAGCCATAGTATAAAATGGACCAAAACTTTAGGTGAAAATCATTAAGAGGTAACACTGTGGAGTGACAAGCAAAAGTTATAATGTGGTCTTGGGTTGTATTATTAGAAGTATAGACATTAGACAAAGGAGGTGAAGTATCCTGCTCTACTCTGTTCTAGTGAAAAGCCATGCCTGGAATACCACGTGCAGTTGTTTCAAAATTTAAAAGGCACATAGACAAAATGAAACAAGTGTCGATCAGCACAGTAGGATGCGGACAGGCCTAAAATTGCATCTTAGGAGAAATGTTTTTAATGGCAGTTTTTAGCTAGAAGTAGACTTGAGACTTGAGAAAGAATTCTCAAACATGTCATGATCTATTTTATGGATAAGACATTAATTCTCTTCTCGATAGGTACAGGGGCATGGAGGGACTGAGAGTCCGAATCATCTAAAGAAGGAATGGACTACAGGGAAAGATGGTGAGTTTACAAACTTTGGAAACTGCTCGGAAAGGGGATGAATGACCTGTGGAGCATCCCGCCACAGAACAGAGGTTTCTAGAGTTGGAGATATGCATTGCTGGAAAGTGGGGGATGGGTGGTCGAAGAGGGGACGCTGCCCTGTCTCTCCCTCCACTGTTCTGCATTTGCCTACTTTACATCTGACTTCCTGGGTAAGAAACAGCTCAAAGGCTTAAGAAAGTAAACTGTGAGGCAAGTTACTGGTTAGGTCTCTGCAAATGCTGAGATTCCTACACCTACAGCACCAGGCGAGGGAGCTGTGATGGGTGGAAGCAGCTAGGTGACTCAGGAAAATGAAATAGCAACATTTGTTCTGTGCACCCACTTCTTTCCTTCTTCCATCCATTCATTCCTTCCCTATTCTTTTATCAGCCAGGTTTAATAAACCTTGATCTTTAGACTTCAAACAAGTCAGATTGGTTCCTCAAAAGTGTGAGGCCCAGAGTCAAAGTTATAGTCTGACCAAGGAATTTCACGCCTGGGTATCTCCCCAGGGAAACAAAAACACATCTGCCGTATTGTACATGAACGTTCAGAGCAGCGTGTTCAAAATAGTCAAAAAGTGAAGACAACCCAAATGCCCATCAACAGGTGAACGAGTAAGCAAAGTGTGACACCGCCACATGGTGGAATATTATTCAGCCATAAAAAAGGAATAAGTCGCAACACCTGCTGCAACATGGTGTCAAGGGAAAAAGCCAGACACAAAAAGCCAATCGCTCTACGGCTATAGTCACACTAAACACTCAGAACTGAAAGACACATAAAGCAGGGCCACGGGTTACTGGGGTCTAGGTCCACGTTGGAAATGAGAGGAACTGCTGCCAGGTGGTGGGGTTTCTTTGGGGGGGGGTTCAAAATGTCCTAAAATTAGGTGATGCCTGCCCAGTTCTGCAACTATACTAAAACTTAATTGCACAACTTTTAAAGGGTGAATTTTTATGCTATGTGAATAATATTGCAATAAAGCTGTTATTAAAATAAAAACAAATATTCAGGCTAGTATCCAAGCCTTATTAGTTGTTTTATAAAGTTACCAAATCTCTCTGAGCCCCTGTTTCCTCATATGTAAAAGGGGATGGTAATCCTACCTACCTCAAAGGGGGACTGTAAAAACGATATAAAGGGGAGGATATAAGTATTCCCCAAATCATAAATTGGCTCATAAATGACAGATTTTGTTCGCTTTCAATTACAGCCATTTTTCTTAAAGTAAAGAAACTTGTGATGTCTGGCACACCTGACAGAATTCTAAATACTTTAAGAAAAACACTGGGCAGCTGTCCTGCCCACCTGTACTATGCAGGTGCCTCTTTTTCTTTCTCCTTTTCCTAACAGGCCTATCTTTTAAAATGTTATATAAAAAAAAAAAAAAGAACGAAAAAGAAAGAGAAAAACACTGCACAAATTTCCTATTTAAATGAGCAAGTCAGTGTCTAAAAGATGAGAATGGACAGTTTTTTCAGGCGGCAAGATAATGCCTAACTTCACTTTTAGCATCAACTACATATTAGGCAGGAGAGAAAGACAAAAAGTAGACAGGAAGACAGCATTTCATTCATTAGAACAAAGCTTTCTCTTCTTCCCTTCTCATTTATAGACTACCTTTTCTCACCAGGGAATTAACTGTGACAATCGTTCAAATACTAAATGCAGGGTGTACTTCCGAAAGCTAATCTATATAGGACTTTTCAGATTTTGTCACTATCAAAAGCCTGGCACTTCCCTAACGTGAAAATTTCTGAGTTCATATATTGTGCTGTTGTGTACGGTCTTGCCATTGGAACATAAATCCCTAATTTGAAAAGAAAGAAATTCTCCAATAGCTAGTGACATATCCCAATGCTTAATTTCTTTCCTGGTGAAATGGTGTTTCTCTGATTCATGCTTTAATTGAATCATCATCGTAATTAACTGAATTGTATTCATTTATATTTTCATTTAATGGCAGCCTCTTACAAAGAATAGTTTCACATCAAAACATCTGTTGCCTAAGATATCATCCGTTAACATCCATGTCCGCCCCACAGACTACTCTGGCCTGAAACTTTATTCCTAAAGTAAGCAAAAAATAATAAAGCTAGAGCTAAGAACACTTTGAGAACAGCAATTCAATAGACACGATTCGATTTTGTTTTCTGAACAAATTGATGGAAGTTATGTAAAGTGATTTTTCTTTATGTTATTCATACAACAGAGAAAAGATGGTTTTTACTTCTAGAGATCTTCACCAGTAAACAATCTTACCAGTATCACCACAGGCGTTTTTGATAAAAGAGAGAGAACACAAAACATTCACAAATAGCTATGTAAGTAACTTCATGAACTGCTATTAACGACATGCCCAGCCTCAAAACAACTGCTCAAAGAAGAATATTTAGGCTTATTTTCATAACCTCAATCCAACTGTCCACACATATGCCCACATATTAATTTTCTAAAAGCCTTAACGCCTGGCAGTTATTGGATATCATTTTTCAGCCATGTGTCTTTCACTATCCACATAGGAGAAATTCTATGGTACCTTTAAGATCACACATAGTCATTCAAACATGATTGGCTAGCGCTCAACTCAGGAAACAGTGCTCAATGGAACGGAGGAACCCCCTCAACCAGCTGGGAGTAAGGCCGTTTCTGGGATGCTCAACTGTAAGGGTTCCAGTGGGCGGCGGGGAATCACTGTCCCAGACGTGCCTTCAACACACTCCAGGATGGAGAACAGGCCCTACTCGGGACCGGCTGTTCCGTGTGGAGAAAGCAAGAACTTTCTTTCATTCCCCTGAAAAGCGCATGACTTAATTCACGAAGGCGCCCGTGTGATTAATATGAAAATTATAAGCTGCAAAAATAATCAGAGTATACACTCTTCCGTGAAAAGGAGGGTACGTTTCACCAGAGATGAAAATACCATTATAGAGGATGAATCAACACCCTCGTTAATCTTCATTGCCACAGTTAATACCCCCTGTTTGCAAACAGGTGTTGAATAACCAGAAAAGTTCTCCTAAACCTCAATTACAAGCGCAAAATAAATTGCTTGAGGTGTCAAAGCGTGTAGAATTCCAAATAACCCCGACTGGACTATTGGCAAATCCTATAAAATAAGCATGTTTTCAAACAAACTTTCGGGACCCTCTGATAAAGCAATAAATCCGACAGATTAAAAAAAAAATCATGTGCTTAACTTTTGTGCATGAATTATCACGCACCATGTTCTGATAAAATATGCAGTGTGCTGTGCAAAGCTCGTTCAACCCAGCAGCGACACTAACGTCTTCCAAGCACGCAGGATTTGTGTTTTTAAAAAGATGCCACTGGAGCCACGCAGGTTTCCTTCCCATCGAACATAAAAATGACCCATCACCCGGTAACCAAAATAAGTCGCAGCCTTGGCGGCCAGGGTTGCCCGGCCTGTCCATCTAAGGCGCGCCAGGCTGCATCCGCGGGGGGATCTCCGCCGAGGGGCGCCCAGTGGCCCCCGAGGGGCCCCCTGCAGCCGCCCGGGCGCGCATCCTCCACGAGCTGTTTTGTGATTAAGTGATTTCTCCCCGAGTTCCCCCTCCAGACCTTTCCGAACCGAGGTGAGTTTGGAGGCAGAAAGCAACACGTCCCCGGGGCCGCGCGGAGACCCGGCCTCCCCTGGCGCCTCGGGCCGGGCCGGGCGCGGGCGCGGGGTGCGCGGGACCCCAGAGCCGCGCGCGCTGGCCGGAGCCGGGCGCGGCCGGGGCGGAGCGCGGCCCAGCACAATGCGCCCGCGGCGGCGGGAACCGCGCGCCTCCGCCGCAACTTTGCGCGGCCTCCCCGCGCCGGCCTCGCCCCGGCCCGGCCCGCCGCCGCCCGCCGGCCCGCCCGCGCCGCGCCCCTCACCGTTGCAGAACTGGAGCAGCGAGGACGTGTCGTACAGGCTGCTGTAGCTCGAGAAGCCGTCCTCCATGCTGAGGCCGCCGGGCCGCGCCCGCTCCCCGGCCGGCCGCGCCGCCGCTCACCCCCACACTGAGCCGAGCCGAGCCGCGGCCGGGCGGGCGCTGGGGCCGGCCCTGCTGTGGCGGCGGCCGCGGCCGGTTACCATAGCAACCCCGGGCCCGCCGCCGCCGCCGCGCGAGCCGGGTGCCGGCTCCGCCCGCCAGGGGGCGGCCTCGGCGGGGGACGTGGCCGGGCGGGGCAGGGGCGGGGCCGCGGCGGGGAGGGCGGGGCCGCAGCCGGCGGGGCGGGGTGGAGCGGGAGGGGGCGGGGCCTCGGCGGGGAGGGGGCGGGGCCGCGGCAGGGAGGGCGGGGCCACATCCCGCTGTCCGGGCCCGGGTCTCCCGCGGCTGCCGGGGGCACGGCAATCAGGCTCCGCCTCCTCGCGCGGCGGCCTGTGTCTGCTCGGACTGCGAGGTGCGGGGGACGTGGGGACAAAGGAGAGGCCTGGAGGGCGGCGTCGGCGACGTGGGAGGGGGCGCGCACCAGGGCGGCCTGCAGCGGGGCGGGGCTGCGCCGGGAAGGGGCGCGGCCCGGCCGGGGTCACCCCCTCGCTGGTCGCCTCGGTCCTCGCTCCCCGGAGGCACAGTCCCGGCGCCTGCTGGTAACTCCAGGGCCAAACGTGGACAACTTGCCAGCTGGTTTCAGCGGCTTCTCCAGATCCGGGCAACTCCACAAGTCCTCCCAGCCGCGCCCTTTGCACCCGTTTTTCCGCAGCAGCAATGTCTGGTCCCAAGTGACCTGGCGCTGGGCTTGCAACTCCACTGAACTTTCGCTCAGGAACCAGCGGAACAGACGCGCTTCCCCTTCAAAAAGAGGCCCTGGAAATAGCAGGCTGACGCAGGGAGCGCAAACACCCCCGCGTGCCCCGCTGATGAGCCCACGGTGACAGAGCTGTCACCGTACACACTTGCTGTCTGTCACAGGACCCAGGGAAATCTACACGGGCTCCCTCAGAAAGGCAGGGCGGGACGCCCGGGACAGGCACACGCAGTCCCCACACACCGAAGGTGCAAGGAAGTAGCCCGGCAGACGCAGGGAGGACGGGAACAGAGCGCCCAGCTTGGCCAGGGACACCGATGCCCCTTGTCTACCAAGTTCAAGTCCGCAGACACGTAAAACTGCAGTGGCCCCAAGTTGTGGCTGCTTATTGAACACAGCAGCTGAGATGAGACCTGAGTAAGAAGTTGCTATTAAATGCCTGGGGTTCGGCCGTGGAAAAGGCCCATTTCTCCAGGAGCACAGCAGTGTCTGGGGGCCGTTACCCCACAGGCGGCGGTTTGGCAGATGGGCTGGACTCCAGGCTGCTGGCAGCAGGGGGAGGGTGCAGACCTTGCTCTGTGCTTTTCCGGAGACCAGCCCAGAGACAGACAGGAGGGCTGTCCAGGGGACGGTGCCTGCGGGTGGACACTGAAGGGCCTGGGTGCTGTTGGTTTGCAGGCCTAGAGTATGAGGACAATATTAGTGGCTGTGGGTGGAGAGAGGGGACAGGGCCTCTCGAAGGCCAGAGGGCCAGCCTGACGTGAATAGACCGCTTGTACTGCGGAGAAGGGGAGAGAAGACGGAGCGAGAGAAAGGGGCCGGGTGGGAGAGGCCCGGAGACCCCACAGAGGAGCCAGAGTCAGACCATCACGAGATGAGGCAGGCAGGGGGTGAGGGGCAGTTTCAGGCTGGCAGATGGCTGACAGAGCGATGAGTCTGCCTGCAATCTCACGCAGGGAGCCAGGAGCTGCAGCACCCCAGGGTGTCTGCAGGACCTGGTCAGGGAAGGAGAATTGGGGACTGTCAGGGGCAAACGACCCCACGATGAGACAACTGGAGCATCGGGCAGGCCCAAGAGGACAGCAGACAACCTTTTGAAAATGCCCCATAGGACATGGAGACCAGCCAGGGACTAGCCAGTGAGAGAACGGGGGCTGGGAGGTTCTCAGCGAAAAAGGGGCAAGTGGACTCCCTGAGGAAGGGACTGGAGGGGGGACAGGAGCTAGGCCCAGCCCTGGAGAGGGAGGAGAGAAGGGACTCCCCAGGGCACTCAGAGGCTTGGAGCTCAACCTCTTCTCACTGAGCTAAGAGCACAGAGAGCTACAACGGGGCATGCATGTTTTCAGTGTTCTCTGCAGGAGTGGTTGAGGGGGGCAAGGCTGGGAAGGGCTTTTTCTTCCTGGGGGCAGGGGCTTGAGCGGGGACCTGGGGCATCTTGGTGAGTGTGGGTCTGCTAGACTTAAGTGGCCTTTTCGGCCACCACTCTTTTTTTTTTTTGTATATAAGATGGGGTGCAGGCCAGAGGTGTGAGGGGTGAGAGGGTTCACCAGAGACAGTGGGGAGCAGAACAGGCAGATCGACCAAAATACACTGCTGAGGGGAGCAGCGACGAGGCAGGGGAGGTCTGCTGGGCCCTGTGGGGATCTCCCCAGCCGAGCTTCAAACTCGTGCAGCAGCTGCCAACAGCTCCGCAGAGCTGAGCTTAATCCATTCCACCACCAGGGAGGCCCCGGCGACCATTCTCGTTACCTGCAGTTCTGCATTCCTGTACAAGGTCAGAGCTGCCTGGTCAGTCAGAGCCAAACCTTTGAAGGTGCCCTTCAAATCCACCAAGAGCAGAAAGCTTGATCACCCTGGGAAGGGCTTGCCTCACGAGGTATGACCAGGAACGCCCAGGGGGCTGTTGACTGCTGCAAGACAAGGGACCCCAGAAGCTGATCAGTGGACGTCATGTTGAAAACCATGTGGAACCATGGCCGGGGGTCTGGGGTCTGGTTTCAATGACAACACTTGATCATCAAGCAGATAAGAATTATCTGGTCAGCATCTCCTGTCCCCCTGAAGCCCTAGATGACAAAAACACATTTCCAGTTTCACCCATCTTTTTCTCCTTGTCCTCCTCCCCCACGTAACTGATGCTGTATGATGATTCTATCGATAAAAAGGCCAGGATCTGGCTCCCTCAGCAGCATCCTGCATTGGGCAGCTGCTCCACGACTCCCATTTATCAGTGTGGTGTTGCTGATGCAACAGGTGAGAAGAAGGGACAGGAGCTCGGCTGCTGGGCAGCAAAAGGAGCAGGCATGTGGATGCATGTTTGAGAACTTTGGGGGAAAGAAATGGGGGCCATATGTAACAGGCAGAGCTGGCAGAAGAGTCACATCCCCAGCTCCAGTACAGGTGGGCTGTCTGCATCTTGGCGGGGTGGGGGGTGCAATGGGACCTTTGATGGGTGAGGCTTCGCACAGTGCACAACTGACCTTAGTTCTTCTCTGTCCTCTCACTTCCATCTTTTCTCTTCGAGTTCGAGCTTTACCTGTGCTCCACCTTGTAGCTGCCTTAGGAGACATCAGAGCACAGGTGTACAAGCTGGTGCGTGCACTCTTGAATTTGGAAAGGAACTGGTAGTCAAGAATGCGTGCTTAAGAGGTGGCTCTTGGGGGATGTTAGTGTTCTCGATTTATAATGATAAAGGTATGATATTTGAAGGCCGCAACTAAGAAACGTTAGACGATAAAGGAGATTCACATGTGGGGCAGGATAAAAATTGAACTGGAGAGTATCTTAGAAGATTTTACTTCCACTAGAAGACAATGACAAATAACCATTAAAAACTCAATCTCCTTGCTTTTGAGATGATAAAGATCGTTATTACATGCTAAGCCGATGGCATTAAACAACTATGTATTCCCCCCACCCTGGTAAAACCTTACTCTAAAAAAAGCAAAATCTAGTCTAATTACAAAGCTATGCATGTTAAGTCAATTAGGTATAATCTACGCAGCATTAAAAAAGATCTAGGAAGAAAGTTCAAGAAAAATCTCTGAAAACTTAATTAATAATGTGTTGTGTTGCGCCCAAACATTTTAACAGACTGTTATTCCACGTCATCTTGAGATAATTTATGGCCTGAGTCCAAAGAACGGTGTCATTGTAATAAGTGAAGTCCTCTTTTTAGGACAATATAACCACAGCGTTGCTGGCGTTAATAGCAGCCTGTGTACCACACGCGAGAAAGAGAAAGGAAAATGGCAACTCTGTTGCCTTTATTCATAGAGAAGTAATAAAGCAAAAATTACCCAGAAACGTGAGGCCTTGTGCATCTATTGTTTAAATCAACATTTCTCCAAAAATAGCCACTTGGTACCAGGCACCCGGCTTGGGGCTGGGAAGGCAGCAACTCAGCAGCCTGCAGGTGGCCTGAAGCCGGATTAGAGAAACAACAGCACTTTAGAAAATGGCATCGGGAGCTCCGAGGCTGGACCTATACTCAAAAGAATAGAAAGTGGGTCTCGCGAGGGGATACCCACACCCCTATGCACAGCAGCAGTATCAGCAATCAGGAACACGCAGAAACGTCCCAAGTGTCCATCAGCAGATGAAGGGATAAACAAGCACGGCCTGACCACATCATGGAATATTATGCAGCCTTGAAAGGGAAGGGGATTCCAAACCCGCTTCAGTATGGATGAACCTAGAGGACGGTCTGTGAGTAAAACAAGCCAGTCACAGGACATAGGGACAGAGAGTAGAGGGGAGAGGTGGCAGGGGCTGGGGGGAGAGAGATGGTGATTAATGAGGACAGAGTTTCAGTTCGGGACAACGAGAGAATTCTGGAAACAGACAGCAGGATGGCTGGGTAGAATGTGAATGTGCTTACTGCCGCTGAGATGGACACTTAAAAATGCTTCAGACTGCAATTGTCACACATAGTTTACCGCCATAAATAGAAGAAATGGGATAGAAAATGGCAGAGTAACTTCAGCATAGAACAAGTCTTTCTACTCAAAACCTTCGTCTTTCCTGGAAAGATCAGTCTTAGTGCCAAGTTGCAACATAACACATGTTTCTTCCCCTTGGTCACCAGGCCCGAGAAATATTCAGGCAGATGGTGATCACACCGATTACGTCCCATTACAAAGCATGGTGGGTGCTGGAAAGCAACACCGGAAGGAAGATTATGCTGGAGGGTCTGAATTGGACTGAGGGGTAAAAGACAGCTGGAGCAGTGGGGCGAGGGGTTTGGGGGTTCTGCAGCAAATCAAGTTTCCCTGAGGACTCAAAGCTACTGCCCCAGACCATGGCACTGCCAGGGGGTGTCTGATCTTATTCTGTGAGCAAAGCTGCCCTTCAGCTAGCATTTGGGGGGAATTGTCTCCCCATCCATGTGCTGATGTCCTAATCCCCTAGAGCCCCAGAATGTGATCTATTTGGAGAGTGGGTCTTTACACAGGGAACCAAATTAAAACAAGGTCACAAGGGTGGCCCGACTCCAATGTGACAGGTGTTTCCATGAAAAGAGGAAACGAACGTGCAGACACACACAGGACTGCCGTCCACGCGGGGAGGAGAGGCCAGGACAGACCTCAGCCCTCGGGCAGAACCGGCCCTGCCAACACCTTGACCTTGCAGCCTCCATCCAGAACTGCAAGAAAATATGTTGTTGTTTCAGCTTCTGGCTTTGTGGGGCAAACTAACGCCGTGAGCACCAGATCTCTAAGGACGGGCGCGGGACACCATTCATTCCTGATACTAAAATACAAAAAGATCACATCTTGCCATAAGATTGTTAATCTCTATGACAAAATGGAGTTACAGCTTCTCGGCATCAATATAGAGCCACAAACCCTGGTCTCCAACTGCCCACCCATGTGCTTGTCCTTATCTGCAGTGCCCCCCTCAAACCCTCCTTCGGCCCATCTCAAAGTTAAAAGAGCTTGAATGATTAGAAGCACCATTGTTATTTTCACCCCCAATCGCCCCGCATTCTGGTCTTGTAAGTTCCCTCTGTCCGGGTTCAGTTTCTGTGTGTTCTGAAAAGTCGCCACAGCCACCTATGTCCTGGGGGCCTGGTTCTTTGTGACTCTGGGGTTTTCCTGCCCAGAGGAGTTGGGGTGTCGTCTGTTCTCAGTGATTGCCGTAGGAAGCGCAGGGGTCTGGCATGGGCTGCCTGTCCATCACCACTGCCACCCCTGACCCTGGACACGCGCTGTCTGTTACTCTGAATCTCAGCTCTCGGCCAGCACAACCACTTGACCGCGCTGGACCTCACCCCCTTCCCTGCCCACACATAGAGGCTGCCCGTCTGCCAGGTCTGGCGGATCTCTGCCGTCGTGAGCTACCTGGCATTTTGCCATCAGCCCTCCTTGTCTTGTGGAAGCCATGCGCGTCCCCAGGTCTCCCAGGGAGCGAGGTGCCCCTAGCACCCAACATTCTTGACATAAAGGGGGACGCACTGGGCAGTGCTGGGTGCTGAGCGATGAACAATGGACTCTCCAGGGAATCGGCTGCCCGTTCCACGAAACACACCTCAGCGGCTTTGAGAGAGCCCTTGTCTCCTTCAGGGTAAAGTTCTTCATTTCCTCCTTGTCCATTGCGTGAAGATTTCAGACCCCTCAGCTGCACCCACCCCCCCACCCCCCCGCAACTGGGTTCTTTCCTCCTGGATCCGGCACCCAGAACCGGATGCAGTAACCGCAGGGACCGAGCTGGGAGCTGCGTCTGCTGATACGACTGAAATGCGTGTTGATTTGGGGGGGCACCCTGGGTACACACACATTTGGTTCATATTGAGCTTCCAGGCAGCGATAAGCTGTCAGTCTTTTCCAGATGAACTGCTGCTGGTCTGCTCCATCCTGTTCTGAGCTAATTGATTTTTTTTAATCTAAAGGCAGGCTTTATCTTTATCTGGGTGAAATGTCGCTTTATTGGTTTCCATCCATTCTTTTCAAAATCTTTTAAACTCTTAAATCTGGCATCTCACACGTCAGCACCGTGACAGCAGCGAATGTGTCTTAACAGGCCCTTCAATGTCTTGTTCTTCCTTATCATTGATATAGCACCCCGAGAGTGGGGAAGAGGAGTGTGGCAGGGCTGACCCATCCAGAGAGGCCTCCCAGGCCGCAACACCCTCATCTAACTATCCACACCTTGGGGTGTCTGTCCAACTAGCTGTGAAATGTCCCAGTTGTTGGTCTTCTGGCCTATTTCCACCCGCAAGGTTTTCTGGAGGATTTTTACCGACGCTCTGTACATGCGAGAATGGAGATGGAAGCTGGTTTGCTTCCTAGTAGCCACCTTCCCTTCCAAGTGTGTACGCACCAGCTCTTTAAAGATCTGTTCAATTCTTTTGCTCAGAACCAATGTTGACACCAAACGTATCAGCTATCTTTTCCAGAATCCAATCTTTTCTGCTTTTTGGAAAATTATGACATTCTCCCCTTCCCAGTTTTCTGTGACTCCATCTGGCAAAATTTGGGATTGTGCGTCGGGGTCTAGAGAAGATGTCACGGTAACTAAGGGGCCCCCCCGAGCCATTTCTCACCAGCTCAGGCTCTTGACAATATCCCAAGGGATATTCACTCTACTCTTCCCAGTTTTAGGGTGTCTCCATATTGGAGAAACACAAGTGCACAGAGCAAAGTCCTAACTATTCAGAGTCCGCCCTGGCCCCACTGCTGCAGCTCGTGTGTCCACTCCCCGGTCAATCCGTCCTGCTTCTCTTTTCCCATGCACCACTGCTTCTGCTCCTGCTTCGCTTGCTGGATCGTGCTGCTGGGCGCGTCCTTCCACTCACCCTTGGACGCACCTGGCCCTTCTCTGCGTCCTCCCACTGGGACTGCTTGTCCGGCCAGCACCTCCTGTCTCTGCCAAACCCACCTGCCTTGGAAAGCTCCGTGGAAACTGGACTGACAGCCCCATGGAGGGTCCTGGGGGCAGGGCTGCTGCCCCCCACTCTGTGCTCACTCGGCCTGCACAGTGGCGGGCGTGGAATCCTCCAGGCATTCTCCCGAGCCTTGCCCAAGCCAGGAGCCTCATTCTCAGGGGGCGCAGATCCAGGGCTCACCTCGGGAGGGCTGGGGAAGCCAGGGCCCTGGCCACCTGCGCCCCTGTCCTGCTGGGCCGGTGGGGGGAGCGGCACCACGTGACACTGCTTCTCCACAGGCCACTCCAGTGTCGTCATCTGGGGTCAGCACCCCAAGGGCAAGAACTTCAGAGCCTTCCAGGTTATCTGTTAATAGTCCAAATGGCTACAAAAACTCCTCATTACCGAAGAAACCCATGGCTTTTTACCCAAGTAGGTTATTTGCTCAAAAGCATACTTCATGATTTGCATTGATCACTTACATATTTCGAAGGGTCTGAAGTGGAGTGGAAAATTAAAAGCAATATTCAGATGTTTTTCTCTTTTAAAAGTGTCACTCTGGGGCCTCCCTGGTGGTGCAACGGGTTAAGCACAGCACTGTGAAGCTATCCAGGGACCTGCAGCATGAGTTCAATACCCGGCCAGGGAGATTCCAACAGGGCGCAGCAGACCTCTCCTGCCTCGCCCGCTGCTCCCCTCAGCAGTGTACTTCAGTGGATCCACCTGTTTTGCTCCCCACTCTGTCTCTGGGGAGTCCTCTCACCCTCCACACCTCTGGCCTACACCCTAGTTGTATGCATAAATGAATAAATCTTTAAAAAAATTTAAAAAGTAAGTATCACTCTGTTTAGGAAACTCGGTGTGATAATTGCCTCTAATTCATCCTGCGAGCAGTAGAATGTAAACAAAGTTTCCATCACCAATAATATTGTCTCCAGGACCTTTTATTCATTTGCTCTGAGCTGCCTCTAAGGTTTTGTGGAAGTTCTTGGATACCACACTCCAACCCCAGAGTAAGTACGCTAACCCCAGGCCAGTATGCCTGGTGACAGGTCTGCGCCGGAGTCCCAGGCGGTCACTCTCTGGCTGCAGTGTTCCAGTTTAGAGGAAAAGTTATGTGGTCACCCTAGCTCAGAATAGTTTGTTTCGTGTAGTGCAGGGTCTCTGAAGAGCTCAAAATTCTACACTTGTAGGTCCCTGCCAGCCTTGGAGTAACATGGCTGAAGCCTGTGATTGAAATGATGAATCTGCCATGGGGGGAAAAAAACCTCACACAATCTATTAGTGTGTGAACTCAAACTGTCAGGTATTGGCCACTCTGGCACGAAATGGGGATGGTTGCAGGACAGCTAACTCCAGGGCACATGTCCCTGAGGAAAGGGGAAGCCATTTTGTCCGATGTTACTCTTCTTTTTTTTCATTTTTAAAGATTTATTTATTTATGCATACAAGCTGGGGTACAGGCCAGAGGCGCGGGGCGGTGAGAGGGTTCACCAGAGACAGAACGAGGAGCAGAACAGGCAGATCAGAAATACACTGCTGAGGGTAGCAGCGGGCGAGGTAGGATCGGTCTGTGGCGCCATGTGGGATTCTCCCCGGCCGGGCGTTGAACTCACGTCGCCGCTGCCGACAGCTCCGCAGCGCAGCGCTTAACCGCTGCGCCACCGGGGAGGCCCTGTCCAATGTTAGTCTTAACGAGTTAGAATTCATTCACCGACATGAATCTGACTGAAGCCCTTGCTTATGTTATTATGTGCATTTATAACAATGCCGTTTAGGGATTGAAAACTAACCATATCCAGTAAATGGAATGACAAAATATTTAGCTAGACTTCACTGGGGTTCAGCCCTAGTTAACAGGCTTTTACATTCCTTCCATTTGTGAAAGATATTGTGTCCTTTCAGCTTCATCTACGGGGACACCAGGAAAAGCGCTTCTATTTCATTCATTTATGAACAGCTGAGGGGCCTCCCTGGTGGCCTAGGGGTTAAGTCTCAGCGCTGTCACCACTGTGGCCTGAGTTTGCTGACCCACATGGCGCAGCAGACCTCTCCTGTCTTGCCTGCTTCTCCCCTCAGCAGTGTATCTAAGCAAATTCTCCTGCTCTGCTCCCCACTCTGTCTCTGGCGAATCCTCTCACCCCCCTCCCACACCTCTGGCCTACACCCCAGTTCTTCTATGCATAAATAAATAAAATCTTTTTTAAAAATTACAAACAGCTGTGTTACCTGCTAAGACTTGATTTTTGCCAGTAGGACATTTTTTGGGTACCAAATTGGAACTGCAGAAAAATATTCTTAAAAGATAGCCATGATTTGGAAAATCCATCTGTTTCGGTTGGAAGAGTATACACACGAGGAACATGAAAATTTGCTACGAAAATGCTTTCTCCCAAATGTTGCCTTTTGTGCTATAACTATTTATAATGTCTTGGATGAATCTACGAAGCGTTTTAGTCCAGGTCCTTGTTAGTGCTGCCATGATGTGCAAATGGGGTGCAGATACGTGACAGGCGGGGGCTGGGCGTGTCTTTCAAGTCGGGGCAGGGGCGATCGAAGGAACCTACCTACACCCACAGTAAGGAAAGCACATCTTCCGCTCTGTGCTGGCCTTGCTCTGCCAGCGTGAAGCTCAAAGGCAATCCCCGCGCCCCTCAAAAGTCCCCAGGGCACCCCACTGCCCTCTGAGTGAAGGGCAACCTGGCCTGGGTGTGAGCTGCCGTGACCGGGCCAGGCCAGCCGCCTCGTCCTCCCAGGCCTCAGCCTGCTGGCTGGGAAACCACGTGCTGGGCTCTGAATAACCCCTCAGCGCACCTCGGCCCCTGCTGTCCCTCCTGTGGCCCCTGTTAGGGACTGAGCTCCCCCTGGAGTCCCTGGGCTGAAGCCCAGCACTCTGTGTGGCTGTGTTTGGAGGCACCCGGGGTGGGGAGCTTGGTTCCTTCTAAGCAGAGGGAGAAGCCCCCTCCCCAGCCCTCTCTCCGCTCCCTGTAGGATGTGCGGAAAGACGTCGGAAGCCGCCGGGACAGAGTCCTCGGAAACCAAGCCTGAGCTGCCTTCCAGCCGCAGACGACGACAGGGAAGGGTCTTCGCTCCCAGTCACTGACCAGGAGACGACCCACGGCTCGAGGGCCATCGCAGCTGTCCCTACCCTGGGGGCCCTTCCTTCCTCCCGGCCAGGCGTCCTCTGCCTCTCTGAACCCCTAGAACTGGGGGGTGAAGCTAGCTCCTGGAGACGTCTCAGGCCCACCCAGGGGCGCGGCCGTCCTGGAGAACCGGCCGGTGCCTCGATACCGTCACAGGGAACCGGATGGGGCGTGGAGACGCCGCTCCTGTCGCCCTGAAGACGGCGGCGGCCCTGTTCTGCCTCTCGGGGCTTTGCCAGCAAGCGGCTCCTCACTCTCGAACAGCATTAAATGGTAAGAGACGTGCAACCGCGGAGAAGGGAATGTCCTCTTTTTGATATATTTTGTAACCAGAAGAGCTGCTTTGTGATCACTGGACTAGTTTCCATTTTAAGCTAATTAGTAAATTGCATTTTTGGCTCTTTAACTGGCAAGGTTAAATTTAGCTCCTCTCCTCTCTTTAAGTCAAGCTGTCAGTGGGATTTGCAGTTAACATTTCACTCTCAACTGTCTCTCCCGCTCAGGAGGATGCTGGCGGCGCCTCCCTCTCGCAGCCCTTCCTCCCGCGCTTCCCCCAGCCCTGGCTCCCTGTGGGGAAATAAGACGGCGCCTCACCCCTAGGCATGCAGACCCCCAAAAGCACAGCTGACACCCCGGGTTTGCGCCCACCAGCCGGCAGTGGTGGTGCGCAGGGAACACCTGCATGCACCGGGCCCCAGAGGGGGGTTCAAAAGCTGCCACAGCCTTTAGGGCCCAAGCTGGAGCAGGAGCCTGGAGCCCCCCTAAAGGGTGAGCCCTTTAGTTGCTGAACACCGGAGGTCTTTGGGGTCCGGGAAGATGAGGCTGGGTGGCGAGAGAGGAGGGTGAGTGCCTGTGTTAGTGTGGAGGTGACCAGGAGGCCCCCCCACAGACGTCTCTGGAAGCCCCCACCCCAGCACCCACCTGTCACCTGCAAGGCTTCTGCTCTTTGGGGAACTCAGCTGCCCTCCCACCTCTCTCCCTGTAGGCCTTGCAAAAGGTTTTCTCCGGGCCCAAGCCCTCCCTGCCCACCCCGAGTGTGCTCCAGAGACTGCCCCAGACAGGCAGCCCAGGCCCAGCAGGGAGGCCTGAGGTTGGGGTTGGGGGAGAGGCTCACCCAGCTTCATCAGGCAGAGGGTGGGCTGCAGGCCCCCTCTTTCCCGTGCGAGGAGCAGCCGGCCGCCCCTGCGCCGAGGGGAGACGGGGAGACAGGGCGGGCCGGATGTATGGAGGCCCTGCATCCGGCTTCCCTCGCGGCCATTAAGCTAGCCGGGCTGGTGGTTTCCGAGCAGAGAGGAGGCGCCTCCCAGCGCAGGCACTAATGGGTCTGGGCCCCCAGAGCGGCTCCGAGGCCAGGCGGGTCATGTGGTGCGGGCAGCGCCCACGGCTGGCTGGATCCCGTCCACCCGCCCCGCCGCCGTCACGACTCCCTGCCTATGTGGGTGATGGCAAGTAGGGCAGACGAGGCTCCCCAGGGACGGCTGCAAAGAGCAGAACGCGCTCAGAGGCCGGGGAGGCACAGAGCAGAGAGGGTGGGGGCGCGCCCCGTCTTTGCCCTCAGGGCCATTTGGAACTGGAGGGTTGGAGTATCTGGAAAACCAGAGGTCGCCTTTTCTCCCGGGTGTGAGCTCCTGGGCAAATGTCCACCCACCGCTGGGCCTGACTCAGGGCACTAAGAGGGGGGCTTCTGGGGCCCCCCGGCGGGCTTGGCTGCACTGGAGGCACCAACCCCCTCCCCAAGGATGGGTGAGGAAATGTGGGGTGCATTGCCATGATGTAACCCAAGTTGAATTTGAGGACTTTGCCTCATTCTGAAATTGTCCATCTGACCTCTTGGTAGGTTTTCTTTTATGAAATGAAGGCCAGCATCATCTGCTCACCATGTTTTAAATTCCATATTTAGCAAAATAAAATGTCGGCGGTTTTACGCTGATGTCCTGGGGAGTGGGGCGGGTGAGGGGGGCAGGTGTGTGGAAGGTCATGGGTCAGTCTTGTGGTGAGGGTCGGACCTGAAGGACTCTCACTTGGGTTTGGTCACTGCGGGCCCTGGGGGGAGAGGGGATACAGGTGCGCCCCCCATTTGTGGGGACAGCATCGTGACTGAGTGTTCAGGACACAAAGCCACAGAGTCAGGGGAGAGAGACGCTGGCGTGTCATTCATTCAGTGACGCTCACAGGGAGGACAGACACATCCACGTGTGGACGTGGAATAGGACACACGGTCTGCGTCCGTCTGGAGGAATAAATTCCTAACAAACCAATTCTCATCCAGACAACACCTATAAATCTATAAAACACGGATAAAATGATAAAATCATCACTTGGAGGACCCTAGAGAGTAAACATAAGCAGAGACTTCAGGGCAGCATCAAGACCTAGAAAAGCCGACCCTCTTGGGGGCTCATCTCCCGTCCTTGTCACTGTGCGCAGGTGACGAGCTCCAGCAGCAGGCCAGCTGTCCCTCCGAACAGAGGAACTGGGAGAGGGCGACTTGTTCGCTGCGTCCCTGGAGACCGGGGAGGAGGCCGGGAGAGGAGCGAGACAGAGAACGAGGACTCCAGGTTCATTGTTTGAACTCTGTCCGAGTCTCCCCAAGTCGCACATGTGGGCAGCGCACAAAGGCGGCCAGAAGTGAGAGCCGAGCCCCACCACTGCGTGTCGGTGAAACTTGATTCTAAACGAGTGGACCCCCCGCTGACCCGAAACCCGACAATCTTCAAAACTATATCGCACAGTGCAGGTTCCATGGGAGAACATTTTCAATGTCTAGGATACGATCCAAAGTTACTCCATATCTGGGCCTCCCGGGTGGCGCAGGGGTTAAGTCTCAGCACTGTGAAGCTATTGGCAGCCACTGCAGAACGAGTTCGATCCCCAGCCAGGGAGCCTCCCACATGGCGCAGCAGACCTCTCCTGTCTCCCCGCTGCTCCCCTCAGCAGTGGATTTCAGTAGATCTGCCCATTCTGCTCCCCACTCTGTCTCTGGGGAATCTTCTCACCACTCCACACCTCTGGCCTACACCCCAGCTTGTATGCATAAATAAAATAAATCTTTTAAAAACAAAAAACCAAAGTTACTCCACATCTGCAGAGTCAGAAAAATGCAACTCATTCTCCAGGAAAACTATCATCAATCAACAGATACCAACCCTAAGATTGTGCAGATATTGGTGTTACTAGATAAAAATTTTAAAGCAGCTATTATAACTAAAAGCGGTAAAGAAAAAAGAAGACAGGACATCTCAATTGAGAGATATAAAATGTAAAAATGAACTAATTGGCAGCATTATTCACAATAGTAAGAAAGTAAAAACCATCTAAGTGAACATCAATCAATGAACAGGTAAATGAAATACTTCACACAATGAATGTTATTCATCGTGAATATTGTAGTGAGCATTATTCAGCTGTTAAGATGATTATAGTGTTGACACACACTTCAACAGAGGATAGGCCTTGAAAATATTATGTTAAGTGAAAGAAATCAGTCATAAAGACCACATATTATAGAATTCCACTTATAGGAAGTTTCCAAAATAGGCAAATCCATGGAGACAGAAAGAAAATTACTGGTTTCCAGAGAAGAAAACTATGTCACAGGCACATCATAATCAAGCTGCTGAAAACCAAAGGTAAAGACAAAACCTTGTAATCAGACAGAGAAGCTATTGTACCAAAGGGTTTGACAATTGGAATGGCTGTGCTCATCATATTAGGAAACAAGGAGGCCAGAATGTAGAGGAAATTTTTCAGTCTAAAGGGAAACAATGCAGAAGGGAAATCTATATCCCCACAAAAAAAAAAAAATGGCATCAGAAATAGGAAATATTTGGGCTAACATAATGACAATTTTCCCTCTTAATTAAAAAAATGACCTGTAATTGTTTAAAGCAAAAATTATAACACTGTTTTGTGGGCTTTATAATTGATGTAGAGATATATTTATCTATAGTATGAAGTATGGTAGAATGAGGACAAATGGATTTATGTGATTGCAAAGTTCTTATACTTTCTGTGAATAGTGCAATATTAACTTTCAGGAAACAGTAAAAAATAAGATGTATAATATTATCCCTAGAGCACTACTGATAGAAAGTACAAAGAGGCATGGCTAAAAAGTCAACAGGTAGATTGATCATCTTAAAAATACTCAGATGGTTCTGAAACACAGAAGGAAAGGTATGTAGAGAAATTTAAAAGAGGCAACAAGCAGAAAATAAATAATAAGATGGTATACCCATCTCCAATCAAGTCAATAATTACATTAGATGTTAATAGGCTAAACACTAATTAGAGGGCAGAGATTACTAGAATGGAAAAACCAGTAAGCCAAATACATGCTGTCTGCAAGAGACCTGCTTAGATGCAAAGACGCATGTAGACTGACAGTGAATGGGTGAGTAGGGAGGGAGCGTGGAGACAGCAAGCATGACGAAGTTGGAGGCGCTCTATCAACAGCAGATAAAACAGACTTCAAGACCAAGAATATTCCTAGAACTAAAGAAAGACACCTCAAATGTTAAAAACATCAATTCATCAGGAAGACATAACAATAATAAATGTGTGTGTACCAAGTAACAGAGCTTCAAAACACATGAACAAGTCAGATGGCAAAAGATTAATACTGGATGATTTCACTCTTACGTGGAATACAGAGAAATAAAACAAAGAAACAGCTCCAACTAAACCAAAAAAACCCTAGAACATGGCTGCAGAATTAAGGCTGCTAGAGGGGGAGGGAGCATGGTGTGGAAACAAAGGGGCAGGGCCCCAAAGGACTGTAGTGGAGGATTATGGGTGCTTAGGGGGTGGGGGTAGTGTAGGGACCACACCCCCCAAAGAGTGATACCAGGTCACCACATACACCAAGGAAGCTAAGACTGTCTCCTGGGGAGAAAAAGGGGCTCTCAGCAAGGAGAGAGGTGCAAGTTGACTGAGGACTCCGGCCAGCACTGCCCATTGAGGATCAGCTCTAGGGATCTGGTGTGAGTGACATCTAAGGGGGCCGCCCCCGTCTACCCTCCCTAGAACCTTGTCCTCCTGGCGCTCATAGCGGGGGCCTCAGAGTCTCACCCCTTGGGATGGTGCTTTTCTTGGAATCTCAGGCCCACAGGAGGGCCCGATCCTGGGTCAAGGGTTCTCAGGGTGACCGGGCTGCCCCCTGCAGAGGAGGCCTTGCTGTCTGCATGCTGACACCCCTGCCCCCCAAGTGTCCATCAAAGCTCCTGCCAGGCTGACTTGCCAGAAGAGATGAGTAATGCTGCCCCCCTTCCTGCTTTTCAAGCAAGTTGCTGGCACATGCCAGGCTCTGGAGGCTGGTTGAGAAAAGAGGACCAGAAAGGGAACCTTAGTGGGTGTCCCTGATGGTAGAGGCGTCTGCAGCTCTTGGCTACCTCAACTCACAGCAGAACCACCAGCCAGTACCAGCCGGGGTCACCCTGGAGCCCCAGACGGCTGACAGAAGACACACCCAACACGGGGGTTCAAGCGCATTTCTTAGTCCCCCTTCCCCTGCTGTCCCGGTGTGTGGCACACGAGCTGAGCCCAGAGTCTCTTTGTGCCCACCCGCCAGCCCAGCGCTCCCATGAACGGGGACACTCCTGGCTGGGGGTTCTCTCCACCTCCTGTCTCCAACGCCCCAGCCACGGGCATCACGCTGGGTCATTGACTAAGTCAGGCTAATCTGTGCCTCTGAAGTCTCTTCCTCTGTGGCGGCCTGTCACCTCCCTTCCTCACCCTCCCAGCTCGGATGTCACCTCCCAGTTTAGACGGCACCTCCCAGCTTGGGGATCATCCCCCAGCTCAGACATTAACTCCCAGCTCGGACGTCGCCTCCTAAATCAGATGTCACCTCCCAGATCAGACCTGCGGGACAAGCACTACCTTCCGAGCGTGAGCCGAAGGGCCTGTGAGCTCTCGCACCCCAACGGACCTCCTGTCTGAGCTCCCCAGAGCTCCATGGTCCGTGCTGGGACTTCGGCTCAGTCGCCTGCAGCTCAAACATCACCTCCAGCTCAGAGGTCACCTCCCAGCCCGGTCACTGGGGTGAGACAGCTGCCCCATTCCACCACGCAGATGGACTCTGCCTTCCTCTGGGCCACCTCTGCCAGGATGCGCCCCTCTGAGCCGTTCCCTTATTGGCTTTGTGATTACTGTATTTCCTCCACTCTAACACACTCCTTTTTGACTCTGAAGACAACTGTCTGAAGTTGGGGTGAACCTTACCTTCCCGCCCACATTTACAGTAAGAGTGCTTCTCCAGGCCCCCTCCCCAGGGGGCAAGTTCAAAGGCAGGCACTAGAATCAGGTGCCTCAGCCTCTCCCCCACTGTCTCTGCCCCCACAGACTGGACTTGGCAAGTCTTTGCTGGATCCACATTTGAATTCAGTTCAAGCATTTCTTAGCGCAGTTGTGTGCTCCATAGCATGGAGGACCGGGGGCCAATACAAACAGTCCTCAAGGAGGGCAGACTCTGCGTGTGTGGGGACAGGGGTGAGGGGCGCAAAGGAAGGCAACCGATGGTCGGGCCAGACAAACCCACCTGCAGCGCACCCTGGCCTGGGGTAAAGGGTTTCCACTTGCTTTTTGTTTGTGATTTTTGCTTTTGGAGTAAGGTTTTACCCTTGGTAGCGGTCGTGCATATTCTCAATCACAAAGAGCCCTCATTCCCATGCTCTACCTCATTTTGCAGAGAAAGGAACTGAGATGCAGAGAAGCAAAGACTCTTGTCCAAGGGCAACAGCTAGAAGATGCTGAAATACAGAGATGCGGAGACTGGGAGCAGACGAATGGGACAGAAAACCGGGACCCAGCTGCTCCTATTCCCCGGGGCCACTCCCCCAGGCAGAGTCGATGCTTCCCTTAAAACATAAACAGGGCACCCACTTTCAGCAGCGCTCTGATCTCAGTGCTGTGAAATAAGGAATAAACCCTAAGATTCTCCCTCTGCCTTCTCATACAGTCACCATGGCGATGGGAAAATATTATGCAGTGAAGGAATTATGGGAATATGAAGCAGCAGCGCCAGCCAAAGGACCTTTGGAAAGCTGTGGGCCCCAGCGGACAGGCCCCATTTTCAGAGTAAACACTCCAGAATGATGGATTGCACTTTGCTTCCTATGAAACTCGACAGCCAGCCTCCCCCCTCTGCCGAAGACGGGTCTCCCCTCCTCTAACAAGCAAATTGTGGGCCATTTATTAGCGTGATGGCTGCTTGGCAACACGAGGCGGTAGAGGTCTGCTGGCTTCATTAAATTTTAAACATTTTTGCTTGCCAAGTGAAACAAATTATTGATGTTGATTTGGGCGGTGACTTAGTATGGTCCAATAGAATTTCAATGGTGAGGTCTTTAAGCCTGGTTTTGGAGTCCAGGACGACAGTCTATTCATCAAATGCTAAATAATATTAGAATGGAATGATGGCCCCTCCTGTGGTTGGGTAGCCGCCCTAAAGTTCCTACTCAGCGGGTGAAGGAGAAATACTGACAGTTGCTCAAACACATCAGAATTACCAGAGTATCCAGCAATTCCACCTCTGGGTCTACATTCAAAAGAATTGAATGCAGGGGCTTCAACAAGTGTTTGTTCCCCTGTTGGCTTTATTCGTGACAACCAAGAAGTGGGAAAACCAAGTCTCCACTGACGGGTGGATGGATTAAAACAGATGTGGCACAATCACATAATGGAATATTACTCAGCTTTGAAAAGGAAGGACATACTGACCCAAGGATGAACCTTGAGGATTTTGTGCTGCATGAAATAAATCAGGCACAGAAGGTCAAATATGGTTGATGCCACTTCTAGGGGGCCCTAAAAGAGTCACAGTCACAGAGACAGGATGCAGACTAGTGGGTGGCAGGGACTGGGGTGAGAGGAATGGAGATTAGTCTTTAGTGGGTATGGAGTTTCTGGTTAAGGGGATGAACATTCTGGAGAGCATGGTGGTGATGGTGGCCCGCAGAGCCAAAGGACTTGATGCCACTGCGCTGTGCCCTAGAAACGAAGACAGTCGGTGTCCTATAATGAGTACTTTAACATATACACACAAAATTACCCAGGGAGGAACAGGTGAGGCAGTGGGGGGGGGGCATGAACACTGACCGGGACCCACAGCTGGCCAAAGGTCCATCCAGGAACTCCAGGGCAAGTTTCACCAGGCAGATGTGCCCCCTGGACAGGAGGCAGCAGGTGGCTGCTCCTTCTACACTGGGTCAACCACCTCTGTCTTCTGGCAGCACCGGGGTGCCCCTCCAGGAAGCCAGCCCTGCCCTCCCTGCCCTCCCTGGCCTCCTTGGCCTCCAGCTGTTCTCAAGCCCGTGTGCTCCTTTAGACTGTAGCTGGTTAGAAATGCGAATAATTCGCCCAGTAACCAGAACCTGGCAGAGGGGGCTGCTCAGGAATCTGGGTTTAAACAAATCATCCAGGCACAAAGGACCGTGTCCCCATCCTCTCTGTCCTCCCCGCGGCTGGTGAGGTCCAGGCCTGGCCTCCGGTGGAGGCAGATTCTCAGGGCCCCTCACAAGGCAGAGCGCGGCCCGCCCCTGCAGATGCCATCTGCCTCCTCCGGCCTCTTTCCTTCCCTGCCCTGCACCCTCCCCTGCAGCCCCTCCCCGAGAGCAGGCTCTGGGGTCCCCTCCTCACACACGTTTGCCCCTGGGTGGGGGGCCAAGGGAGCAGGGACCGCTCATTCTGCCACCAAGCTCTGTCCTGTACACCCACCAGCGCCATTTTACAATTGTTTTTACCTCTCCCCGAAGTGTCAACTCTTTCAACCCAGGAGTTGGAAAGCGGGAGTTTTCGGAGGGACGGCGGTTCCCAGTGTGGCCCTTCCCGCCGCACGGTCCCAGCCTCGGAGCTGAGGCTTCATTTCACATGTCCGCTTGGCTGGGCTGAGGGGGCCCAGGATGGCTGGGGTGTCTCCGGAAGGCCTCTCCGGAAGAGATTAGGGTTTGAGTCGGGGACTCAGTACAGATGCCTGCCCTCCCCACCCCTATGAAGGGGAGAAGGAACAAAAGGGGACGAAGGGGGTTTGCTCTCCCTTGAGCTGTGACATCCTTCTCCAGACCTTGAACAGCGGCGCTCCTGCTTCTCAGCTTTTGGGTGTAGCCCGGGAGTTATACCCCCCGGCCCCCGATGCTCAGGCCTTTGGACAGGGGCTGGTTACATTTGGGGGTCCAGCTTGCAGACAGCTGGCCGTGGGGCTCGCTGGCCTCTGTGACTTGGGAGCCAGCTCCTGCACACCCCCACATGTCCATCCTCAGACTCTGTTTCTCCGACACCCTGACTAAAGCAGTGGGCGCCCCTGTTCGGCGGCGCCGTCTCTGCCTCCGGGCCAGACGCCGCCCCCCTGTGCCCCTCACGGGGTGCATCCTGCGGCGGGTCCAGTCACCCAGCAGAGTGGGCCTCTCGCCCACCCAGCTGCTGCAGCCTTGTCTTCTTGAAAGCAAGAGGCGGGCGGCACGCGAGCCTTCAGATCCAGCCCACGCGGGGTCTCTGCCCAGGGGCAGCGTGGACGCGTCTGGGAGCTGTCCACAGAGACCGGGCAGAGAGCCGTGGCTGCCCTGCCCCCCTGGCCTAGCCTCCCACCCAGACGGAGCCTCACTCCTCACGGGCGCAGACTCCGCCCCCACTCCGGAGACACCTGGCTTCCCCAAAAGGATGTCGCTGGAACGAGGAGAGTTACAGGGTGTCCCCAAGGCCTGGCCCAGAGGCAGCTGCCATTTCCACCGTCCAGCTGCTGAGGGTGACGCACATGGGGCAGCCCGGGCTCTGTGCTCCTTGGGGGAAGGGCCCAGCCTGGTGAACTGGACCTGGCCTCTTGGTTCGGGCGGGAGGGGAGACTCACGTGGGAAGACCGCTCTTGGCCAAAATGGTGGGGACAGAACCGGGTGATTGTGCTGAGTCCTGGCCCCGCCTCCTCCAGCTCACGTGACCTCCGGCAGGTCACTGGGCTCTTTGAGCTCAGGGGTGGTTTTTCTGTAATGTTGCAGCGTTGCTGAGCGGGAAAGGGAAACAGGGAGGAGGGCAGGGGCATGAGGGGGACTGCAGGGGGCAGGGGAGAGGAGCAGCCGTGGGCACACCTGGCCCCGGCCTCTCGGGAGGGAATCACAGAGAGGGCCGCGAGGGGCCAGAGGCCACCAGCAAGTGGCCAGTGGCGTGGGACTAGCACCTGCACCCCACCCCCACCCCAGGCCCTCACCCTGCTCTCTCCTCCTGCAGGGAGCCTCCGAGGCCCTCAGTGGACCTACAGTTCCGGCAGGAAGCCAAGGCGGCCTTCAAGGGAGGCCAAGGCTCCTGCTGGCCGGGCCCTCCCTGCCCAGAAGAGGGTGTGGTGGTTGGGCAAGGGCCAGAGGAGAGAGTGGGCGCCTCCGGATGCCCCCGGCCCCAAGCGGCCAGCGCACCTCGCCTCCCCGCTGCGCGTCCTAGTTCCGCGGCTGTGCTGAGGCTCCGGGGGCTGGTGGGGCCGGAAAGGCGGAGACCAGGACGCGTCCTGAGAGCGGGAGGGGGGGCGCCCGTCACTTGGGGCGTCCCCAGGCCCGCCCCGCCGGAGGCCGTGGGGTTGCTGCTGGCACGGCCCCGGTCGCGGGCGGCCTGCGCTGCGGGTCTGCTCTGCTGGCTGCTGACAGGCGTCCCCTGTCCAGCCTCTCTCCTCGCTCAGCCGTCGACGTCCGGCCACTGAGCGGCTGCACGGAAAGACATCGGCATCAAGACAGCAGCTCTCCGGGTCGTGCCGCCAGAGCGTGTCTGCCCGCGGGTCTGCCGGGGGCGTGTGCGCTTCTCACATGCACGCGCACGCACGCACACACCCAGCAAGGTCGTTCCAGCCTGTAGGCGGTCAGTGTCCCAGCGCTCTGGCCAGCTCCCTCCCTGCTCTGCACTCCCCTGTCACCGAGGGGACGGGTCTGCCCAGGAGGCCTGGGCCCAGGGCGCGGCCGCGGGTGTGTCCACTCTGTGGAGCCCGATCACAGACACCTGCCCCACTCTGTGCCCAGGTGACACTTGAATTTGAAAAGTTTGTGAACAGAGATCGAGCAGCCGCCCAGCGCTGCCCTGTGGTGCACACGCAAACGCCGGTCAGGGGCCCGCCCCGTGCCGGGCTCGCTGTCCGGGTTGCTTGACGCCACGGCCCCTCCCTGCCCCGCCCCCGCCCCGCTGCTGAGTTGACCCCGCCTCTAACTGGCCACTGACCCCCGTCCTGATACCCCTCAGGCCCGGGCCTCGGCCTCCAGTCTCCTGTTAGTTTGCCCCCTGCCAACCCGGGAGCCCTCATTCTGCGAGCCCACTTCATGCCCCACCGCTCCTTGCCACGGACCGCGCCTGTGACAACGCGCCTCTCACGTCCGCCCCACACTTCTGGCAGGCTCTGCTCTCACCCGAAGGGGCAGCCAGGGCCAGCTGTCCAGCCCAGCGGGCCCAGCGAGCCACGCCCGCCCACGCTCTCTGGCTGACTGGACAAATCTGGCTCTCGGGGCAAATCTCCACCAGCCGCCCCCAGGGGCCGGGCTCTGCACGCAGGTCCCTGCAAGGCGAAGATCAGACCGAGCCAGGGGGCCCGAGCACGGGTTCTGACCGTGCCACTTGAACGCTGTGTGACTCTGCCCGAGAGCTCAGTCTCTCTGAGCCTCAGGGTCTCCCCGGGAAGGCGGGAGCGTCCGTGTGGGGGAGGATTGAGTTAATATCCGTGAAGCCCTTTCCCACCTTGCCTGGCACGACTAGTCCACGGGCATCCGGGTTTGGCGGTGAGTCCTACTTTGTTTTCCTGCCCAGGGCTGGGCGCCAGAGGGACAGGCCTGCGTTTGAGTCCTGCCCCGCACGCACTGGCCGAGAGCAGGGAGCCAGCAAGAATCCTCTGGCTCAGCCTGAGAAGGCTGATGGGGGCCCAGGAGCTTCCTAGAGGAGGCCGAGGCACCACTGGTGGCCAGCGCCGGGGAGGACAGCTGTGTCCGTGTGGAGGGCGGCGGTCCACGGACGTCTTCCACCACGAATGCGACATCTGAATTGACTTAACACACCGAGAGCCATTTCCTCTGAAGAATGACAGAAGTCCCCTGTGGCCATGCCCACGGCGCGCTGGTTCCGTGCAGAGGGTCAGCAGGCCTTGAAGATTTGCAGCGAGGGCTCCCCGAGCCTCGGGGGCTGGAGACAGTGCCCAAGCCAGGTGGGGCCCCAGACCCGGAGGAGCCACCTCTCCTGTGGACGGGCCAGGTCTCCCCGGCTGAGTCACTGCACAGCCCATCTGCTTCCACCCCAGGCTGGAGGTCTCGAGACACCAGAGGGAGAGTGTGGGCGCTCACATGGGCAACTGCTGAGGGCGGGAAAGGCCCGGACAGTCACAGACACATGCAGAGAAGGGGGCTCTGGCCTAGGCTGTTCTTGGGCAGGGTGTGGCCGGCCAGCAGGACCTCAGGAGAAGCGTGAGGTCAATGAAATCGGGAATTGTACGTGTGACTGCAGCGGCTGAGGGGCAGGGGGCCTGGGGGAGGTGGCCGCCAGCTGAGCGGGCCGAGCAGGGACCCCGCCAGTCCTGGCCGCCACCGCCCACGGCCCTGTGCATGCAAGCCCCTGAGAGGGGAGCAGCTGTGGGGGCCCTGGGCTTAACTCCTGCATTGGGGGGCAGAGCCCTTCCTTCCCTTCCTGCTCGAACAGGACCTGCCCCACCTCTGACCAGTGTTTGTTGCATGATACTGGGGCGACCTGTACTCAGGATGCTTCAGTTTGTAGGAATGTGAGCCCCTAAATCAAAATGATGGTAAGTCACGGGGCTGGGGGTCAGCTTCCAGCCACCAGGGCTCCCGGAGGTCAAGGTGCTCCCGAGATCGAGGCCTGCTCTGACCCTCCGGCCTCCAGCACCTTCGGACCTTCCAGCATCAATCAGCCCAGTGAACTCCAGAGTCTTCGAAAAGCAGAGTCCCGCATTGAACAGAGCTAGCTTGTGCACCTCGAGTTCAGGGTGTTGGGGTGAGGGTGGGCAGGGAGACGTGCTTTACAAGAAGCCCTGTGAGCCAGCCTCTGTCTTAGACAGCGCCATTCCCTCCTCTGC